>PVIJ01005710.1:0-100465 GCA_004024925.1 Scalopus aquaticus | reverse complement strand
GTCATGTAGAGTTTTGCCTATATTTTCTTCTATACATTTTATGGTTTCAGGTCTTACATCCAGGTCTTTTATCCATTTTGAGTTGACTTTTGTGCAGGGTGTGAGGTAGTAGTCTAGCTTCATTTTTTTGCATGTGGCTGTCCAGTTTTCCCAGCACCATTTATTGAATAGACTGTCCTTGTTCTGCTGCATTTTCTTTGCTCCTTTGTCAAAGATTAGTTGTTCATAGATATGCGGCTTTAATTCTGTTTATTCTATTCGGTTCCATTGGTCTTTCTGTCTGTTTTTGTTCCAGTGCCATGCTGTTTTAATTACTATGGCTTTGTAATATAGTTTGAAATCAGGGAGTGAAATTCCTCCATTTTCTTTCTTTTTAGTTAGGAGGGCTTTAGCTATGCGAGCTTTTTGTGGTCCACATGAATTTCATCAGTAGTCGATCTATTTCTTTGAAGAATGTCATTGAGATTTTTATTGGAATAGCATTGAATCTGTAAATTGCTTTTGGTAGGATTGCCATTTTGATAATGTTAATCCTTCCAATCCGTGAGCAGGAGATGCCTTTCCATCTTCTTGTGTCTTCTATTTCTTTCAACAGAGTTTTGTAGTTTTCTTTGTATAAGTCCTTTATGTCTTTTGTTAGATTTATTCCTAGATATTTGAATTTTTTTGTTTCAATTTTGAAGGGGATGGATTTCTTAATTTTTTCTTCAGATTGGGTGTTTGCATATAGGAAGGCTATTGATTTTTGTGCATTGATTTTGTATCCTGCTACTGTACTGAACTGGTCTATTATTTTGAGTAGTTTTTCTATGGATTAAGAAAATGTGAGACCATTTCTTTTGATAATCCTGAACTCCCACATGTACCTTATAAAAGTTTAAAGAAACCAACAGAGGAGGATGCTTCTGAAGAGACGACTGGACACCTTCCAACTAGTAAGTAGAAGTTATAGGCTTCTCTTTGTTAAATAAAATAAAAGGAAATTTATCGAGACAATTCCAGTTTGAGTCCTGTTCTTCGGAGTTTGACTAGTATCAGAATGAAAGAAAATCTGCGTATATAGATTGATCTGAGTTGACAAAATAGGAGAAAAGAACAAGATCATATTCACTGATACATGGACTATAAGCAATAGTGTGTATTTTCTATCGGTCAATGTAGAAGAAAAATGTTTGGATCCCATCATAAAAGGGATTTTATGCAGAGATTTTAGGGTGGTCTAACAGAAGGAATGGTGACAAGAACTTTAGGAGTTGGTGAAGGTTGCTACTGACAGGAAATATAGCACATAGCATTCTATACAAGAGGATGTATCTATATGCAAGGCCGTCCAGTAACACATTCTGATAAGATGCTCTGTTTTTGTCATTCTGCCCACTTGAAGAGAAATCCTTATAGGAGTTAGAAACCACATGTGATTTACAAGGAGCTGAAAAAAGGAAAGGGGAAAATGCCACCTTCCTGGCTTCCACCCCTTTTCTGAAAAAGTTTCAAGGACTGAAACCATATAAATAAATGGCTGCTTTCATGGTTGGTGTGGTGTGGTGTCAAACTTCTGAAGAAGTGTGATCCTATAGCTCTGAATCATACAGTGTGAGAAATCAATATTGCTTCAATTAAAATATGTTTATTTTGTATGTTTCAGAACAAATGAAGGGTGGAAATATTTTTAAATTATTTTCAAATTTCATGTTTGTATTAATTGCTATTTGTGAGATTAAATATTTGACCTACCTTAGAAAATATAGCAACATGTTTTGAATTAATTCACAGAGAAGGTATAAAAATAAAGCAGGGAAAAGAAAAAATTGCTTCATAATTCCGTACTAAGAGTCTGACATGTGGGGTGTTGGGCTGAAGCCCTGGCTGAGACCCAGTTTTCTAGAAGGTCTTGGCTTGGACCTCCCATTAGGACATATAGTTAGTAGGGGAACTAGATAATGTTGTGTATTTCAGAGAATGGAAAGAACCATTTGATAACACATTACTCTCTTCCTTGGGGAGGTTAGTCTTCAATTCAAGCCTTCAATTTATTGGATGAGAACCATACACATATGGGATTATTTATTTTACTTGAAGATCACAACATCAATATTAATATCATCCAAAAAGACCCTCAAAGAAACATCAAGAATAATGTTTGATCACATATCTGGACACCCAGGACCATTCAAGTTTGACACATAAATACAGATATCAAAATCGATGTGAAGACTCTTCTTGCCATTTTCTTAAACCAGGTGACTCACAGGAAGGTACTTGAAATCATCTTAGATATTATTTAGATAGTCATAATTCCAGACACCTCTTTTTAGTATTCCAATTCATTAAATCTCAGATAATGGACATGAATTTACAATTTTAATAGTCTCACAGGGAGATTTGATCAAGGTGGCCATATACCTTCCTTTGAGAAACATGATTAGTGATTTTCTTCTGACATTCAGTGTTTAATTAATGCTTTATGAAGTCATGGAGATTTTAAGTACCTACATTGTTCATCATGGTCATGTTTAATAGTCTGGAAATAACATGTTGTGATCTATAATATTCTTTGAATCCATTAGTTTCTTTTACTTTTTTTCAATCTAATTTACTAGGCTCATTACGCTTACATTTTTACCACTTTGAGTAATAAGACTTGTTAAATGTGAACTCTAAATATCATCCCCTGTAGATATTATTTTATTTGCCTTATTTATTCAGTATTCATTTAAGATTGTCAGCAAATTAACTGAATGAGGATACCAAAAGATTCTAGCAATTTGCTAACTAAAACATATTTACCTGTTTTATAAAACATGTATGAAATTGCCAATTCAATTCAAACTAAAAAATAGAAACAAACAATAATGATAGAAATATGTTTAGATAAATTACAATAATACATTTGAATTTGAGTTAATATTTTTGCCATCTCTCAGATTTATACATTAAGACAGGTTCTCAACTTCTCAATGTGTATTTGGTGATTTCCATTTTTTTCCCACCAACCTTCAGGTTTGAAGGTATTCACAGAAAAGCAGTTGTGTATAAACAGGTGAAATTAAGTGAACATAATTCCTGTTTCAATGTGACATTCAAAATTCTAGATATTTCTAAGAACAAAACAATAAAAACTGACATAAATCCATAAAAGTAATTTAAAAATTATCATGTTAAATGTAATAAACTAAATAATAATATTCATTTGATAAATACATGACAAATTCATTATTTAATAGTTAAGGTCTCAGAAGGATCACTATAATTAAAAAGTATAAAAGGATATAATTAAAACTGATATAATAATCTAAATATATCTTTTTTAGTAATGAATAAGCTGAATATCTTTGATATAAACAAGTTAAAACTGTGACAGAAAAGCCTTCATATGACCACATTATGAATGCTGTTAGGTTCTGACATGATGTGTAAAAATCAACTCAAAGTTGAACTATCTCAGGATAATTTTAAGAAGCCTGTAGATACATTTGTCATGACTATAAACCCAAAAAACATTTGAAGATTTCTCCATCAAAAGATTCAAAGAGAAGTCATTTTTTACTAGTTCTAAACTTAAATAAGTGTTAAAAAGTTAACCCATTCTTGACAATTTAAGTGAAAAAAAAAAGGTCATCTAAAATAAACTACCAGAGATCAATTTTTATTTTTTTTTAAATTTAAAGTTAGTTGACTCGGGCCTCCCTGGTGGCACAGTGGTTAAGCGCTGCGCTATGGGGCTGTCTGCAGCGACGACACGAGTTCGACGCCCCAGCCAGGGAGATTCCCACATGGCTTGGCAGACGTCTCCTGCCTTGCCCGCTGCTCTGTTCAGCAGTGTATTTCCATTGATCTGCCTGTTCTGCTCCCCAATCTGTCTCTGGTGAACCCTCTCACCCCCCCCCACACCACTGGCCTGTACCCCAGCTTGTATGCATAAATAGATAAATCTTAAAAAAAAAAAAGTTAATTGACTCACTGAGGAAAAAAGAACATTTAGCAATAGACCATCATAGTCAATGATTAGATTCATACTGCAGCATCATCAAGAAAGGACATCCACAATGCACAGCTATGTGCAGTAAACAGATATATCCAATTAGTTGAATTAGATAAAATAATTATATAAATGCAATACTGTTTTTGAAGTCCTCAGTTCTCGCTCCATCTCTGTAGGTAGTTTTCAACATGGTTATTTGCTCCTTTAAGGCCAGAAAAAGAGGATCTCTTCTTCAGGTGGTACAAACCCTCTTTAAAGATTTAACTAAATAAGGAACACACAGGAAAGACATCCTTTTTCACCAACTCAAATCAACCAATTGGGCTTTTGTCAATTGATTTACATCGACAAAAGCCCTTTACACTTGTCATATATCACACTTGTAGCCCAGAAGTACTATATCATCGTGTTTTCAGATCTTGCTCCCATTTATGTGAAGATTTATAAGGAACATAGACCAGTAGCTGTAAATCTTAAGGACCAGCTTAGAATTCTGCTTACTACATCCATTTATTGGGATCTTATTTTCTTCAGAAGATTTTGTAGTTTTCATTTTAGAACATTCACAAACACTTAGTGTTTCATTAAATGGTTTACTACGTATTTCACTTTTTCATTTCAGAGACATGCTATTGGTAGTTTTTATATTGACTTCATAATTGTGATTTTGTCAAACTGACTTAATCATTTCAGTGATTCCCTGGTTTTGATTATCATTTCTGCATCGTAATTCTACATAAACACTATGACATCTTTGAATAAAGGAAATTCTCCTTATAATTTCCTATATAAAAAATTGCTTCTTACTGGAATGTTTAAAACCTTCTACAATATTGAAGAAGAATGGGGACAACTAAATCAAAACAAACTCCAGAATCTGAATGCAGAATTGGAGCTATCAGTCAGGGAGCGAGAGGGTTGTGGAGACAAGGGTTGGAGGAGGCCCAATAAACCAGAGTCCAAAATTCAAAAATAGTAATAGTCTATTTATAATTTAATAAAATGTAATAACTAAACATAAAATGTATAATTACTTCAAATATATAAGGGGGAGTGAATGCAATGGGCTAAGGTGGAGGACTATGGGTGCCCTGGTGGTGGATGTGATGTGTTAACACACATGTGTAGAGGTGTGAGTTTGTACCTCTAAGTCATATACAGTATGATAAACCTATATTAACTCAAAACAATTAAAGCTGAGTCCTCTCTGGTGGTGCAAGGGGTTAAGTCTCAGCTCTACGAAGCTATCGGCGACAACTGTACCACGAGTTCAATCCCCAGGAAGGGAACTAACCCACATGGCACAGCAGACCTCTGCTATCTCACCCGCTGCTCCCCTCAACAGTGTATTTCAGTCAATCTGCCTGTTCTGCTCCCCACTCTCTCTCGTGAGGCCTCTCAACCCAACCTTCTAACCTGCACCCCAGCTCTTGTATGCATAAATAATAATTTGTTTTTTTAAAGATTTATTTATTTATGCATACAAGCTAGGGTGTAAGTCAGAGGTGTGGGGGCGGTGAGAGGACTCACCAGAAACAAAGTGGAGAACAGAAGAGGCAGAGTGACTGAAGTACACTGCTGAGGGGAGCAGCAGGTGAGGCAGGAGAGGTCTGCTGGGCCATGTGGGAAGCTCCCTGCCTGGGCTTTAACTCGTGCTGCAGTGGCTGTGGATAGCTTCATAGTGCTGAGACTTAACCCGTTGCACCACCAGGGAGACCACAATAATAAATAATTCTTAAAAAAAAATTAAATCCAATAACTCACCTCCCAAATAAAGTAAAAAATAAATCAAAAGAATTATGATGGTCCACTTTGATAATGGAATAAAAATAAAGCTGATAAATCCAATGAACTATGCTATTTTCTAAAAAAATATGTTTTATCAAAGCTTTCCTCAGAGTATAGGAAATATATAAAATCAGACACATTTCTACAGAATAGATGATTTTTTGAAAAATTTACAGCACCAGACCAAATATATTCATGAAGTCTTATAAATACTTTAGGAATTTCTGTTTTTGCCAATCAATTTGGAGATGAGTATAAAAAATGAGTAGAGTGATCATAAAATAGTATAAACCATCACTCTTTTTCATTGCCAGTGGAAGTATAAATTTGTACAACCTCGGAAGAGGCAGTTTGGAAATACCGATCAAAGTTAGACATGCACATAACTCTTGTGTGGAGTGTTTGTATTTACATTACTGATAACCTCTCATCTGTGGGAATGATTAATGTATACAGCATTGCTTTGAAATAGCAAGATATAGAAAACAACCTAAATGTCCTTTAAAAGGAAAAAATTCAATAAATTGTAGTATATTCACATTGGGATACATATTGGGATACAAAGAACTGTTACACACACACAAAAAATGATTCATTTTCATATACAGGGATTTGGAGACACCAGATACCAAAGAATAGACAAAGTTAAAATAATAGGAGACGCAATATCGCTATAGTGTGCAACAGTGTATTAAGAATTTAATATGTGTACATGTATTCTGACAAATACATACATTTATGTAAAAATAAAGAAACATGAAAACAGTTGCCAATGAGTATTTTTATGTCTACAGCAGTGGGTTGTAAGGTTTAGTCTTTTCTTTTGTAATGCCAAGATAGAAAATAATGTAAGATCTCTGAGGCCATGTAAATTACCTGGCATATATTCTTTTTTAATAAAGGGTTTCCCTGGTGGCCTAGGGGTTCAGTCTCAGCACTATCACCACTGTGGCCTGAGTTCGATCCCCAGCCAGGGAGCTGACCCACATGGCACAGCAGACCACTCTGTCCTGCCCACTGCTCCCCTTAGCAGTGTATTTCAGTAGATCCTCCTGTTCTGCTCCTCACACTGTCTCTGGTGAATCCTCTGACCTCCCACACCTCTGGCCTACACCCCAGCTCTTCTACATGCAGTGTGTGTGTGTGTGTGTGTGTGTGTGTGTGTGTGTGTATGTATATATATATGTGTGTGTATGTATATATGTGTGTGTGTGTGTATACACACACACACATAAACTAAAAATAGTCTTAATTCAAGGGCAGGAATGCTCAACCTTTATATGTTCATCACTGGTCAACAAATTTTTACAAAAGTCATGTTAATGAACTAAAATTAGCCATTTCCTATCAATTTGTATGTGCTCAATATGAATATGCCAGTCAAATTCTAATTTTGGCTCCAGTTTTTTGTAATCTGCAATAAATGGATGTGAATACATGTGAATGGTAATGGGCCTACGGTTAATACCTGTAAAAAATCAAGTCATAGACCACTTCTTAGATTTTTTCGCTTGTCCCTTGTACAGCTGTTCAGGAGCATCTCTGGGGAGTGTCCAGCAGTAGTCAGCCAGCATTGTGGTGGACCATTTTCCCTGGTATCTTTGTTCCACTGATGTGATATCTTGATGAAAACATTCACCATGTTCATCACTAAACATACCACAGTTTTCAGAGAAGAAATCCAGATGGGAATGAAGGAAGTGGATCTTTAGAGACATATTGCAGCCAAGTTTCTGATACTGCATCAGCACATCTTCTACTAGTTCCTTGTAGTCTTCTGCCCTAATATTTCCAAGAAAGTTTGTAGACACTAGGCAAAAAGTGTTCCATGCTTGTTTCGCATCACCCTGCAACAAGTTGTTGAACCAGTTATCTTTGAAGAGCTCTCGAATTTGAGGACCTACAAAAACTCCCTCTTTAATCTTTGTTTCGCTGAGGCGAGGAAATTTTTCATGCAAGTGTTGGAAAGCTGGCGAAATCTGGTCCATGGCTTTCACGAAATACTTCAGCAAAGCTCGTCTGATGTGAAGGGGTGGTAGCAGGATTTTGTGAGCCTCGACCACAGCTGGATACTGGATATTCTTCTCTCCTACTGCTACATTTTGTCTGCGAGTCCATTCCTTCCACAAGTAGTGCAATTCACTTGCTCGGCATCCCACTCACATAAGAAACACATGTATTTTGTATATCCCTGCTGCAGTCCCATTAAAGGGCAACTAGCTTCAAATCACCACAGACGTGCCAGCTGTACTTGCTACACTCAATGGAATTCAGTAGCTGCTTTAAGTTATTGTATGTCTCTTTCATGTGGACAACATGTGCTACTGGAATAGATGGAAGACGGTTTCCGTTGTGCAAAAGCACAGCCTTACGACTCAGTTTCGCGGAGTCTAGAAATAGTCTCCATTCTTGTGGGTCATGAGTGATTTCTAAGGCATTCATGAGGCCCTCAATATCAGAACAGAATACCAGAGTACTTTCCTTTCTGAAGAAAGGCTCCAACTGCTGGTGGCACTTCTGATATAAAGTAATTGTGACATCTTCTTCTAGAAGATTCCACTGTTGGAGTCTTGACCCAAGCAATTCTGCCTTGTTCTTGGATTAGTCCAAATCACGAACCAGGTCATTTAGTTCTTCCTGTGTTAGTCTGTGTGGGGTTGATGATGCACCACAGTGAAAATCTGGATCACTGCATGCTGATGGAACAGGAGAAGAACAGGTCGTCTCACCTTTGTCCTCATCAGATGAATCAAGAGAATATTCTGCCTGAGGTTCTGGAATAGGAAGTCCCTCACCATGTGGAACTGATCTCAGTGCAGACGGAATGTTTGTGTAGACTATTCTTGACTTCTTTTGCTTCATCATTCTGCCGGAAAAAGGAGAAACCAAGCAGAACTAACAGTCTTTTATGTGGCTATTTGGCTCTCTCCGCAACATGGGTACTGAAAACAGCATTGATGGTCTTTTGCCATTTAACCACTGTGAAGGCTGTGTTGTACATGTAGCAAAGCATAGGTGCGGGGCCCAAGGCTTGTCCTGGCCATCAACCTTGCATCCAAAGTAAAGATGATAAGCCTTCTTCACTTGGGAAGTGATATTTTTCTTCCGGTTGGCAAATGTCCCTTCCCCACAAATAGAGCAGAAATTGTCCATGCTATTAATGGACTTTCAAGGCATTACTGTTCTGTATTGTGCCTAAATGGATAAAATAATAACAGTTCTATGGAACAGTAGCTTAAATTGTCTTGTACAAAGTCTGAAATATTTTCAATGCTCAACCTTTCCGACAGGGCTTTCTATAGTGCACTGCTGACGTCAGCTTACTTCAGCGGCCTCCTGGCAGTAGTATTGCATTGCATCAGAAAATGATGCAATCAACTCTGGATGATGTGTGCATCATGGTATTATGCAATGCGATGCAATATTACATCATTCTAGGCAGATTTAGGATGTTGTTGCAGCCCTACTAGATAAATTTACACAGTAAAACATATAAAATGAATTATATGAAAAATCTTCAAAACGAGAGCTAGTAAAAATTTTTCAGGTTTATATTCATGTTCAGCACAGCAAGATACTACAGACTGTGGCCTTTTAAAATCAGTAACAATCTCAGTGTTGACCAGTGTTCTCTATGTGCTTTTATTTTACACACATAGTCATTAATACTAAATTAAATGCTCCTCAAAAGACTCATACAATGAGAGTAATAACATAGATAAGAACTTATACTTGCTGTATGTTTTCCCTCATCACACAGCACAAACTTTTTCCTTTGTTAAGATAAATATTTCTTTCCAGACAAACATTATTCTTACAGAAAGTAGAAATCAGTCATTGGCAATCAAATTTTAAAAAGATATATTTTGTATATCAATAAGAAAATGTTTTCGGTAAACTTTCATATCTTATATATTGCAAGATCATCTTGGCTTAAAGTATGTTAAAATGATTATTAAAGTCTTACAAATACACTGTTTCAATTGTCTTTAGTGCATTTATTCCCTAGGATTTATTCTTTTTACGTCATCTAAATTGAAAGGTATTTTTTTTCCTATAGTTTTACTCCACATTGCAAAAGGAATGTCAAAAATTCTAGTGTTAGAAATAAACAAATTGGTACACTTCCTGAATTTCCTGATTTCCAGTGGATTAATAGATTTTAAAATGGGATAAATAATGTCATGTTTCTCTATTAAAAATCCTTATATGAGTTAGCATTTATCAAATTAAAAAAAAAAACTCTTTAGACACACCATTAAAATTTGTTTGTGACGGGGCCTCCCCGGTGGCGCAGCAGTTGGGCGCTGCTCTGTGGAACGTGCGGCCGGGGAGAGTCCCACATGGCGCGGCAGACCTCTCCTGCCTCGCCCGCTGCTCCCCTCAGCAGTGTATTTCTGATCTGCCTGTTCTGCTCCCCACTCTGTCTCTGTTGAACCCTCTCGCCGCCCCATGCCTCTGGCCTGTACCCCAGCTTGTATGTATAAATAAAAAATAAATCTTCAAAAAAACAATAAAAAAAATAAAATTTGTTTGTGACAACAGCTACCAGTAGCTGAGAATACCTTTTAAGATCTATATTATTAAAAAGAAGAGGAAACTCAGCCAAGATGACCTATGTCACCTATGTAAATGCTTTGTCAACAGAAAGTCCTGAAGGTTACAATCTTTTCACAAGGTGCTTTTTAGAAGATTTTTGAAAATTCTTTTGTGATACTTATTTAATAGTAAGGGGGGAAAGGATATGCTAACAGCACAAAGAAGTGGCATCTGTCTTTGAGTGAAGATTCAAGTATACAAAATTGGAAATCCTAACATAATAGCTAGGACTTAACGAGGATAAACTAAAGGGAATTTGAAGTTACTCATTATAACTTCAGAGGGTTTCTCTAAAAACCACACAAATGATTCTATTACAATCTTGCTTCAATTAATGAAAGGCCATTGTCTTCAAATAATTTCACAAGATTAATTTCATTACATTGTGTATTATTGCTTCTTAGCCCTCAGGTTCCATTTTAATGATTACTTTATTCTCCAGGAAGATGATTATCAAACATAGATAGCAAATGCCTGGTTACCTAAATGTTAAGTCAATATTCACTATGGAATGATGAATAAGTCTCATAGATAGCAAAGTAAGAGTAACAATACTAGTTTCCAAGTACTCTGTGCATAATTATGGTTATAGTAAACTCCGTGTAACCCTAACTCAATCAAGAATGGTGTTTGTCAACTCATATCATTTTATTGAGTCATTAAAATATATTGGCATAATATACATTGATGTATTCATTTCTAAAATACAAAATCTATCTACTTTCTCTTTTTTCCCAAATTTTTGAGGCATTTAATCATGAAAACATGAAGTGCCTCATGTTTATTGATTAGAACGGGAGAAAAAAAGAAACTAGAAGAGAATTACACAATCTCAGTGTTTAAATTCACACACACACACACACACACACACACAGGTGTTTAGGCATTTAATAATATCCCTTTGTTAATATGTGTGGAAGAAAAATTCTTAGCTTTGAAAAACTATTTCATTTTTTCAAGTAGATTTTAGCAATGTTTATACTGAAAAGAAAATTCTCTACACCCAATCAGAGTATAATCTTCCAACTTTATAACTGAAAAATTCTAATCTAGTCATAGAAACTATTCAGTAGTCACATTCTTAAGTTAGTTTTTGATAATACCATTTTATAAGAGATAGTTAATTAGAAATGCTAAAATTTGTATATGCATATATGTTTTATAGTCACCTTTTCAAATTGGAATATTTCCAATCTCTGTAATCATCAAAATAATCATCTAAAGTTAATTTGTATTTGGCACAAATACAACTAGAAGTTATTAAGTAAAGGAAATGAAATGAGGTAATTTAAAGTTGAGAATGTTTCACTCCACTGTACCCCCAACATCTAGGCCACTGTCTGGTTCTTAATAGGTACTCAAGAAACCCTTTGCAAATGAGTGACTGTAGATTTGGAGCAGTGCATAGGTTTTAAATTATAATAGAGAGTGAGAGATTAAGAATGTTATTCAATAATACTGGTAAGTAACAAAGTTGAGTGGTAAATTTAAAGCTCCTTATAGCGTAGCAACACCTGGGCACGTGCTAGACTGGCAGAAACCCAAATTCCATCCAGACCTACTGCACTAGAATCTACATCTTACTCATGTCGTTAGCTATTATAGGTGCATATTAAAGATTCAAAGTGTTTAAAAGCAAGTTTATTTAAGGTTCATTGGGCTTGAATTTAAAATTCAAATGTTTGTAGGTTTGTTTCCAACCATAGTCAGACGCTGAATGGTTGGTAGAGTTGCATGAATCACAAACTAGTGAAACTGCAAGGAGTTAGAATTTATTTAATGCAGCTGTACTTTTTTTTCCAGTTTTGATTTTTATTTATTTTTTGATAAAAAGTGGGCAGTTTTATTTATTTTATTATTATTAGTTATATATTTTACATTATTGTGTATTTCCCATAGGTTACCCATCACCGATTCACTGGTGAACCATCACCACAGTCCCTTGTGCTCTTTTCTTCCCCTTTTTGAGCCCTTATCCTCCCCCTCCCTTACTGAATCTCTCTCTCTTGTTTGGTTCCCCTATATTCCTGTTATAAGTGAAACCATTCAGTATTTTTCCTTTCTTTCTGGCTTATTTTGCTGAGCATGATCCCTTCTAGCTCCATCCATGTTGCTGCAAATTGCATGTGTTTAGCTTTATGATTGCTGAATAGTATTCCATTGTGTATACATACCACATCTTCTTGATCCAGTCATCTATTTTTGGGCCTCTGAGTTTTTCCATATCTTAGCTATTGTAATCAGTGAAATACAGCTGTACTTTTATAAAGAAACGGGAAAAAAATCAAAACCACCAGCAGAGAGAGTAACAAACCTGGCAGTTTTTCAGAAATGGGAAAATAAAGGATGCTCACAAGTACAGCCTGTGTCACAGACCTGGGACAACAGAGCAAGAAGACAGTTTTCCCAAGCTGGTTTCAAAGTCATTGGCAAGAACAGTGATGGACAAACTTGGTAATAATTGTACAAGCTGTTTCTCTGTGATGCATTGTTGCAAATAACTTTTCATCTAGTTACAATCTTTTCTCAAAAGAAAATTTGAAGATGTACTTATCTGTGTTCCTTTCTTTAATGTAAAGTGGAAAAGTGGTTTATTATGAAAATATAGAACCCAAGAACCCAAGCCAGAAAGAGCAGCAAGACATTAGGAAGGCAATGGAATTAGGGAGTGAGCTATCAATAGGGATTGCTCTGCATCTTTAATCTGTTTCTGTTTTCTTCCCTCTATCTCCCCTCATCTATTTTATATCTGTATTCTTTGTCATTTACTTTTACAAAGTTAAAACTATACTGCATACATCTTTTATCTTTCTTGCCAATTGAGAGAATATCCTGGTCAGCAAATGTTTATTGAAATAGTTATGTTTATTATTTTTATTTTATTTTAAAGATTTAATTATTTATGCATACAAGCTGGGGTGTAGGACAGAGGTGTGGTGTCGTAAGAGGATTCACCAGAGACAGAGTGGGGAGCAAAACAGGCAGATCGACTGAAATACACTGCTGAGGGGAACAGCAGGCAAGGCAGGCGAGGTCTGCTTCACCATGTGTGAATCTCCTTGGCTTGGTATCGAAGTCGTGCTGCAGTGGCTCTGGATAGCCTCATAGTGCTGCAATTAACCCACTGCGCCACCAGGGAGGCCCAAAATAGTTATTTTTAATAGTTACATTTTTTTTCAGTGATGGGGATATGTACTATTTACCACTATACTCTTCTTGATGGGCACCTAGGTTTTGTATATTTATGGTTTTGATATTTTTATTATTTAAAAAAATATTTGTTTATTCATGCAATCAAGAGCTGGGGTGTATAGCAGAAGTGTCGGGGTGGTAAGAGGATTCACCAGAGACAGAGTGGGGAGCAGAATAGGTAGGCTGACTGAAATACACTGCTGGGGGGAGCAGCAGGTGAGACAGGAGAGATCTGCTGCACCATGTGGGAAGCTCCCTGGCCGGGGATCGAACTCATGCTGTAGTGGCTGCAGATAGCTTCAAAGTGCTGAGACTTAACCCCTTGCACCACCAGGGGGACCCCTAGTAAGCATATTGAATATAACTTTTATATGTTGCTGACTTTACATGGAGGTGAAGGAGAGGTCTCAGGAAGAGAAAGACCACTCCACATTGGCAGGTGGCATTTTAGTTAGCAAGGAATGTAGAGTCTTGGCTTGGATGGCGAGAAGACCTCTGAACCTACCAGAAGAATGGGGTTTAATCATATGTAGAGTCCAGATAGCTTTAATAACACATTACTCTCCCAAGGTTGTGTCCCTGAAGCATATCTCTATATTGGAATATATGGTAAGCAGGAAGTATATTACATCTGCAAGTACAGGAGATGGTGGCAAATGCCTCTGATTTCCCATATCCTTTTATTTCCCTCCTCCAACACACTGCAAAAAGACTCAATATTTATGTTGCCATTTTATTTCTCTTTACTCGTTCTTATCATATTTATATTAAATACATTTACCGGATGTTTAATGGCTGTCTTGCCTCAAGGATTGATACTCATGAAAGAACAAGCTATTTTGTTTCCTTACTACCTACCAACTTTAGAATCAGAATGAAGTGATTTCTTCATAAATATGTGAAAACGTAACATAATTCAGTAATTGCCTAACTCAATAATTGTCTTTAAATAACTATTTAGGCATTTTCATGGTCTTCCTGTTTGTATAGGTTATAGCTTTATGTTAAAATTATGATTTTGTAATTTCCCCCAATTATATTTACTGAAGTCTTCCATATTTGTGATAAATATAAACAATAATAGTTATAATCCTTGAATTTAGTGTTTCAACAATGTGGGTACCTCTGTCAGCATAAGTGATTCTTACAGGTTAAATAAGTTAAATTTTTGCTTATTGATTATGTTTGCTTGAAATTTTATTCTAAGAAATGAATTGCAATATTTACAGGCTTTTAAAGAGGTTATAGGACATGAAAAAAAATTACTTCAGATTCCTTTCTTATGATTGGTCTGTTCAGGTTTTCTATTATTTTCTGGTTCTGTCTTAGAAGATAGATTATTAAGAATTTCTCTATTTCATAATTTGTTGCTTTATAAAAATGGACAATGGTCCAATAAACACTGGGATATATTCAGAAAATCTTTCTGCATTAGGGAAATGCAAATAGAAATCACAGCCAGATACCTTGACATATGCATTTGAAAGCTAAAATTAAAACGAACGACAAACCTGCCAATAACAAACATAATGAAGGTGTAGGCTAGAAAAACTGGATTCTCACATGTTATAGATAGGGATGCTAAACACTAAGGCCCCTCTGGAAAACAGGTGGCAGTACTGTAAGTAACTACTTAACATATGACCCGATAATCTATCCCTACGTATCACCTGAAAGAAACAAAATTGTGTGCCCATACAAATACTTGCATATAAATACTTATAACAGTTCTATTAATAATAGCCCAAAACTGAAAAAAGCCTAAATGTCTATCAACTGAAAAGTGGGTAAAAATATATGGCAGATGGATAAATAAAATGGAATGAATGCTAAAATTTTCTTAATACACTGTGCATCGTTTGTTATTTTGTTCTATAATGATTAGCTCCCTAGTTTATAGGTAGTGTGATCATATATTCCTTTGACTGGGACAGTGCTAATTTATTAAGGTAACCTTGGTTTTGTAATGTGGTTTGTGTTTTAGAAGTATATGATCTTTTTCAGATGTTCATAGTTCATTCATATTCATCTACTGTATCACTTTCTGTAATAAGATTTCTTTCGAAAAGGACTTGTGTTTATTTTAAAAAGTGAGGGAGTTAGGGCCTCCCTGGTGGCGCAGCGGTTAAGCACTGCACTGTGGAGCTGTCGGCAGCGGCGATGCGAGTTCGACACCCAGCCGGGGAGAATCCCACATGGTGCGGCAGACCTCTCCTGCCTCGCCCGCTGCTCCCCTCAGCAGTGTATTTCTGATCTGCCTGTTCTGCTCCCCGCTCTGTCTCTGGTGAACCCTCTCACCACCCCACACCTCTGGTCTGTACCCCAGCTTGTATGTATAAATAAATAAATCTTTAAAAAAAATAAAGATTTTGGGCTTAGAAGCACCAGTAATTTCTCTCAGGGATGTGCTGCTATGAAGACAGATCGAAGGCCATCTTAAAAAAAAAAAAAAAAGTGAGGGAGTTAGTGTAAAAGTCAGTGTGTATATAGGTTACTTCTAGTCTTTCAAATACTGATTCACATTTTCCAAAATATTACATTCTACACAATATTACATTTGGTTTTACTTATTTCATTGTTCCAAAATCTTTTAAAACATGTCTAATATTAAAAAAAACATTAAAAAATTTAAAAAGCATAAAAACAAGACTTCCATCGGCAGATAGAAACATTTTTCTTTACAAACACTAAAAGAAGCTATATACATACACCCCCCCTTTTCTCTCTCAAAATATTAGGATGTAAGAATTTACATTTTGAGAGTCATATAGAGTTGTAGAACTGGTTGAAGAACATCCTGGGGAGAATGGAGATGCTCAGGTATTCAGAAAGGCTGAGCATTTCCTATAACGGTATTTCTAGTAACAAGAGATGAGTATTTGTAGGAAGGTTTCCAGTGCCATGCCTGGGTCTCAACTCAGCCAAACTTATTTTGTCTTCTCCATAAATTCAATTATTCATCTACCCCATAGATTCTAAAAGGTAGGCAAATTGCTTGCTTCCACACTCCATTATTCTAAATGAAATGAATTGGTTTCCAAGGTTACTATAGAAATTTTGATTTAGCACCTTTTCCATATGTCCTCTTCTCAGGAACACTATTCATTAGTTACTGAACATATTTAACAGAAAACAAGCATAGAAGAGAAAGGGGAGGCGGGGAAAGATAAACAACATAGCAAGAAACACCTTTATTCTGTTGATATGTCTCTGTATTCTTTCATATTGAGACGAAATAATTCTGTCGTTATTTTCAAAGCATATTATTTTGATCTTTAAAGACAGAAAGAAAACCTGTAACATTTATACACCCCCATTGCATGTCCTTTATAATGAATATGGCACAAGCTCATCAGATATTTCATAATGAAAATAGCGAATACTTGTGTCTTCAGTTTTCAAGCAGTTGTTTATTCCTGTTGTTACTGAGAAGGTCCCCAAAGATTTCTCTAAAACAAATATGTGCTAAGTTTCAGGACATAACTAGTCAATGTGCCAGTATTCTCTGTGATTAGATATTCCCTATTTGTGGTTTATTCCCATGGCAATGTGAAAAGGAGTTAAGATTCTACTTTGATAAAATGACTTCTTAAAAAAAATTTACTGATTCATGCATACAAGCTGGGGTGCAGACCAGAGGTGTGGGGAGGTTAGAGGATTCACCAGAGACAGAGTGGGGAGCAGAAGAAGCGGATCTACTGAAGTACACTGCTGAGGGGAGCAGTGGGTGAGGCTGGAGAGGTCTGCTGCGCCATGTGGGAAGCTCCCCACAGGGTATCGAATTTGGGCTGCAGCCGCTCAAAGCTCCACAACACTGGCTTAAGCTGTTGCGCCACAAGGGAGGCCCTAAAATCACCGAGTTTTATAAAGTAAGTCAAACGAACCATTAATTCATGCACAGTGTCCTGCATTTTGGAAAACATATATCAGATAATTTTCACAATAATTTAATGAAATATTTAAATAAAATAAAAATTACAAGAAAACCTTATTTATCATTTTTCAGAACCTCTCAAGAATGCTCTCATTTGACAACATTTCCCACATGGTTAAATACACAGAAAATAAAAATAAATTTTTGAAAAAGTGCTTTTAAATTTCGGTCAATATTTTAATGTAAATAATTACATGAAGTCATGTAAATATAAGGATCTTGGTCTATTTAAACAAACCAATATTGAGCCTATATTCAGATAAACTTAGGGAACATTAAAATTAAAATCATAAATCAATGCACATATTTCTTAAAATTTTGAAGTACTTGGTACACCCCCCTGTGAAGTAAACAGAATCAAAATTCAGAGAGATAAATGCTTAAACCAAATCAATTTCTCTTTGAATGGGACCTCAGTCGAAAACAGGAATGTGGTTCAGTACTCAAAAACCACTTATTGACACTGAGACTAGCTTATGGCATTCCAGTTCACAATTATGAATACAATATAGATTTGTTTGACAAACTAGATGAGATAAATTTAATAAATTATGATGTTGATTCTAATCAACTGAGTTAATGGATTAATTTTATTGACTTAATTATTTATTGGTGTTAGTGTAGAGAAATTGGGGATATATTAATGAAATTTCACTTAAGTTTTTTATCAGTGTCTTCTTAAAGTCTATATTCAAACTCCAGCATGTCTAACTAATATCAATAGCATAAACTTTCAGGCTTGCAATAAACTTTTGTTTAACTTAGAAAAAGAGCTAACATGATTACACTGAGTAGTGTTATTGATCAGTGTGAAAACATAGTAAAAACATATATTTATCAAATCATCTTACTTGTTGACTTAATTTTCTTACATTGGCGTAAGATACAATTTTCCATGGTACACTTTGTGTGTGTAAACACACAATCACAACACACTCATTAACCCAATAATTCAATTAAAGCTACTTACCACTAATTACCAGTTACTGTTCAAGGTTTCTTTTTCCTTAGTACCCAGGTATACATTTGCTAATTTAAACTAACACTGCTCCATTGTTGGTTTGGACTACCCCTCAGGCAGAGCTATAGGAAGCAGTCAAAATCAAAACCAAAGTCACAATCACTTATCACTGAAGACCCATTATTGCAGTTAGAAATGCTATTCAGACCTGTAAGACAGTAAAGTTCACAAACAAAAGTCCAAAGTCCCAGCAACTTATCTTTGGCTAACAAAAGATGCCATGAAGAGAAAGCAAAAATCTTAGTAAGAGTCCAAAGAACAAAAAATTCTGAGTTTCAGAGAAGCCTCCAAGTGGCCTCAAATGTCAACTTTGTTCTGGCCACACAGTCCAACGTACCAACATATTTTGAGTAAAACTGCTACACAGAACAATTTCCACAAAGTCAAATTCCTTAGCAAGTGATTACAAACAAATTACACACATACACACAGAGTTTCCACAAGGCCTAAGACAGATTTTCAACAACAAACCTACGCATATCTAAAATAAACAGACTAGAAAAACCAAATACCACATTTGCGCTTATGGTAGCTAGCGCCATGGGGAAGCCACCTTTTCCCATGAGGCTGACTAACCACAGGTGGCTCCATCCTGCCAGAGTCACCAAATCTGTTACAGGACAGGGAAAAAGGCACCCCAGAACCCCTAAACCTGCCTGCTCTAAATAGGCTCTGCCATCTGCTGCAAGACAAAACATGTAAGACCTTTAATGGAAAGGAACTTTAATACAATTAGTTTGCAATACAGAAAAGGGGAAGGAAGGGGAAGAATAGTTTCCAAGTCAAGCACCTGAAGTTACCCATTCCCTCTTGGGTAAATGCCCAGCCAAACAGGGTTGGCCCAAAGCAGGGTCTCTGAGGCCTGAAAGCCTGCCACAAGGAAAGGGGCAGAAACATCCAGACAAGTCTGGGAAGTAAAGAGCAAAATCAAAATCAACACCAAAGCTGCCATTGTTAATCTCCCCAGGAGTCTCTCATCCACGTTTGTTTCAACCAGTCCAGGACCAAGAAGCAAACACAGTTTCTTCATGTGTCTCTCTGCCCCATGTCCTCCGCCAGATCTCCTCAGCCTCGCCATACTTTTTCCTTCTTCAGTCTCCAGCTTCTTCTCCTACCTGCTCAGCTCCACCCTTCCTGGGGTGGGGCAGGGAACCTGGAACCTCCCCTGTTCCAGAGGACCACCCTCTTACAATACTATGTGTTTCCTGTGAGTGAATTCCTGGGTCATTGCTGCTTTTGGCATTACTTTTTCTTCTTTGATTTTTTCATCCCTCTTTAGTAAATTCTCTCCAGACACAAGTGTTCTCATCTAATGTTATGATTGCTTGATTAATTTTCTTCAATAGTATCTTTTATCTTCCAGCTTTATTTAGTTCTATTGATAATGTAAGGAAAATCCTGTCTGTATGAATTGAGATGAAATATCTTCCGAATATGTCTGAAAGTCATTTTTTCTTACTACTAACTCAGAAATGTGTGCACCCTTCTGTTCACTGCAGCATTATTCACAATGATCACGATCTGGAAAAATCTAAATGGCCAGTGATGGATGAATGGGTTTTAAAACCATGATATGTGTTATAAAAAAAAAAAAAATAAACCCTGCCATATACAGCATGTATGGAATTTGAGGGTATTATATTAAGTGAAATAAATCAGATGGGAAAAGACAAAGTGTGTATGATTTCACTCCCATGTGTCCTAAATGAAAGAAATGAACACATAAAGCAAAACAACACAAATTTGTAGACTGTAAGAAAAAATAGCGGTTACCAGAAATGAAACGGGATATTGATAAATCAGGTAAAGGAGCTTAATTGTATGGTGGAGGAGGGAAACTAGAATTTTGGTAGTGATAATTATGTAATCTATGTAGCTATCAAATTATAATACTGTATACATGAAATCTATATATGTTTATAAAGCAATGTTTATTCAAAAAGATAATATTTTTTCAATTTTTTTTGGTCAATAAAAATTTAGCCCCTAATATCAAGCATATATGGGAACTTTTATTGGCTGTATCTCAGGCCCAAATGCCTGAGAATAGTTTCATATTATTAATTACTCATAACATGCAGATGACCAATTATAAACACAATTTCTACTGAAAGACATTCACTAAAATTCTTGTACTCAAATATGATAGTAAAAAGTTTTCAGTGAATAATTTTCCACTTTTAGTGTAAAAAGTTTGAAGTTGTTTAGACTATTTATTCTTTGTGTTTGTTACTGTTTGGACCAGGTTGCTAAATTTCTTTATGTCCAAGTTTTCTAATTGGAAAAGTGAGAAGGTAAAATACGTTATTTATTTATGTATGTCGTAGTATGTTATTCAATATCATTCTACTATTTTAGAATGTTTTATTCATTAGTGCTTCAAATCTGTGTTGATGAGTATTAAGAACTAGTTAGTTATAGCTGAATCTTATTTAAAAACTATATTAAATTCTGAGTAGATAACTGTATGGGTAGGATATAAGAGGAGAGACATATTTATTATCTAACAATAAAATTTGGTTTAGAATAACTGTCTTCTATAGTCATGACCTTAATTTACCTGACGTTTTATTATGATCAAATTAACATTCATCATTTAAATGTCTGTAATTATCTATTATCTGTCTTTGAAATTTAACATTTGCTAAACTGTTCCTATGAAAAGGCACTTTGAAAAAAAGGCAGGCAATAAATGCAGCCCTGAAATAGCAGGTTTATAAATGCATAGTGACAGGGTTTATTAATCATGGCAATGAAATTAACAGTGCATAGTTAAGATGAAATCATTCTGTTCACAGGCTAGAATATCACAGAGACCTTTAAATGTACTAATGTGACCTAATATAAATCTACTTTTAAACTTTAAAAATAATTACAAGCTTCAGTAAATTTCACCCTAAGTTAAAAATATATTTGAAATATGTTTTTTCCTAATAAATCTGAATAATACTTTTGAAGAACCTCAGAATGAAAAACTGAAAAGCCTGTGCTTATCAGGGACAAATATGTGAAACGATCACGCTGTGTAATGCATATGCAGGTATCAGGTTATGACTCAGAATGGCTAGAGGTATGCATGTATGTACGTATGTATGTATGTACGTACGTACATACGTATGTATGCATGTATTTATGCATACAAGCTGAGGTGTAAGCCAGAAGTGTGGGGTGGTGAGAGGATTCACCAGAGACAGAGTGGGGAGCAGAACAGGCAGATTGACTGAAGTACACCGCTGAGGGAAGCAGCGGGGAAGCAGGAGAGGTCTGCTGCGCCATGTGGGAATCTCCCTGGCTGAGGATCGAACTCGTGATTTAGTGGCTGCTGATGGCTTCACAGGCTGAAACTTAGCCCCTTGCACCACCAGGGAGGCCCTATGTTTATTATTTTGAGGCTTGTATTTATTTATAAAAGAATGGAATAGGATGTTGAGTTAGTAGTAGAAACAGACAATTATGTAGAAATATGCAATTTAATATGGAAAAATATTTTTAGTCTTTTCATCCTTAAGGGACTTTGACTTTTTTCCTATTGATAGTAGCTACTAAAAAGACATTTTTTTCTGATTCTCTTTTGAGTTTTTTTATTTCAAAATTTCAATAAAATTATTTGGAATGCCAATCATCTTTAATTATTTAAATCATAAAGGCATTTTCTTGTCTTTGTTATTGCTTGAAAATTTGTTTCTGCTATTATTTTCATAACATACGCAGTTATGAAAATATATAGACCTATTTATAAATTCTTTAAAAGTAGATAAACAATTTTCTAACTACCTTTATTTGCTAAAGGAAGGTGCAAAAATTAAAATTTATGGAGACTGAACTGCTGGAAGGCCATGTATGTGTTTTAGTTATTAAATGACTGCAGTTAACAAAGCATGTATATCTCATAAATGATACCTGGTTTCCTTTATAGCCTAAATTATATATTTTATTAAATTCTCTAATGAGCTATAATACCTATTATGTTAATACGTTTATAATATATATAATTAACATACACCTTTAGTAAAGTAAAAATTTTTGTAAATATTTAGATAGTGTTAGAGAAGAAACATCTAATGCCATTGAGGCAAGTGTTTGTAGAAAAATGTTTTATTCTTTTGCTTTGACTTCTGATAAATTCCAGAAATTTATACAGAGTTGGTTGATTTTTTCCATCAATATGGAATCAATTAATCCAGAATTTAGCAACTATTCTTATCATGGAGTAAAACTAAACGACAGGTACTTATTGTGATAAAAATAAGGTAAGGAGGATGATATTTTAAAATCATTGAACTGTCTTTTCCTCCAAACTATTCTTGAATAATTTCTTAAGCTTAAAATTTATTCATTCAATAAATGTTATTTTCACTGTGAAGATTATATGTAATACATCACATTTTGTTAACAGCATAAATGGCATACACAAAATATTTCCAAGTGTGGTTGTCTATAAAGACATTCAGGGCATATTTTCCATATATTTATGTCATAACAACTCTTCCGCTTCATCACATAGGAGAGACTTCAGTGAGTTGTGTTTTTTCATAAGAGAGATTTAAGTGACTTGGAAAATGAGATGTTAAGTAGTGTATGGAGTATCCAGCTATTAACAGTCTCTTAATTTCTTTGAAAACTGTTTTTTCTGAGACATTTCTCAATGTTCAGAAAGTGTGACACTTGAACTTTCATCTGAACAAAAATGCACA
This sequence comes from Scalopus aquaticus, assembly GCA_004024925.1. Classification (NCBI taxonomy): domain Eukaryota; kingdom Metazoa; phylum Chordata; class Mammalia; order Eulipotyphla; family Talpidae; genus Scalopus; species Scalopus aquaticus. Next base: position 77,255 of record PVIJ01005710.1, on the reverse strand, counting down.
TTTTCCTGGAACACTAAAGGACATTTTCCAGGCAAAGAAAAGAGAATGTATGAAAACAATGATATAAAAGAAAATCAAGTTAAGCTATTAATCCCATGAAGAAGCTAAATAATAAACATAGGAAGACTGATTAATGTCACATAATTTCAAATAACTATACTGAAGGGCAGAAAATGCTAAGCTGCTCTTTCTTATCAAACAACCACAAGTATGTATAAATTAACAGGTTCTACTTATAACTACACATCTTGCTTTGCCCTTAAATTCATTTTTTGGAAACTTTCCAGGCATTTGAATATTTGCTCCAGTAAAAGCCAAAGTATGTTTTTTTTTTTGATTTTTCAAATATTGCATGGTATTGAATACCCAATTCCTAAGTCTACTCAAACCTACCCGATTTGAGTCCTGAGTAAAGCTGTCTCTACACTGTATGCTTTTTAAGAAACAACACCGAGCAAAAAGATCAGTAAATATGAATGCAAAGCAGCTCAACTCTGATGACGGTGATATCTGGAATAACTCAAAGTATTCGTTGAGGATGGAATTCCAGATTCAGTGAAGATGACTCAGAGTACAAAGAAGCAGAGTTTTTAGTTAAACAATTTCCCGTTAATCCGGTACAACGCATTTCTCAAGTGATGTAAGAAGCTAAAAATCCTTTGCTAGAACAACATAAGCCGACTGTGCAGACAGAAGCTTCACTGATTCAAAGAACAGCAAAAGAATCGCAACTAAGACAGCGTGGAAATACACACTTTCGTAGCGTGCATCGTGCTCACTTTTCTAATTTACTTACATAATTGTGACTAATATATATTGATTTGTTGCTAGTTATTTATTGCTATACATCACTGATCTTTCCCTTTTTTCATTTATTTTCTTATTTTGACAAGTATTACAAGATTTTATTTTTTTTCTTTTGATGATTACCTTTATAAACTGAGCATATGTATCTATCTATATGTATATGTTTATAGATAGATATATATGTACCATACTCATGAATTTAACATAAATTAAACATGTTTGCAAATACATGCATATATATTAGAAGTACTTCCTTTTGTCACTATATTTTATATGGAATTAATTGTATAAATGATTGCTTCATATATTTAGATAATTTTCCTTTTGATAACATATTGGCATAATTCAAACTATAGATTTAAATAGATATAAAACAATTCTTAGAATATTTTCTTTCTTTTTCTCCTCTTCACCTCTTTATTTCTCTCTCCCCCTTTCCTCCACTCCTATTTCATTTTTCTCTTTCTCTTTCTCTTTCTCATTTTTGTTTTCTCCTTCTACATCTTAATGTCATTGGGGTTTTTCCGGTCTGGAATTCATTTATATCATTACGCAGGTTGAGAATTCTTGATCTTTTTGATTAATATGCATTTGAACTCTATGTCCATACATGATATGTGTTTTGGTAGTTAATTCCTAATAAGTAGTGTGTTTATGAGTATGTGTGTGTTTCACCCTGTGTTACATGTTATGACTAATTTTCTATAGCTTCTAAGGACCTATGTTATTTTATTTATTTAGTTTTATTTATTTAGTCATTCAGTATTTAGTTCCTATGTGAATTATTGTAAAACTTCTAAAGTCTTGGTATTATACGTGGTCTTAAACCTAACTGCTGGACTTGCTTTGGCCTAAACACAATTCATCTGACTGTCTGTCTCAAATTCCAGCCATTGGTACTTATTATAGAAGCCAAAACCTCACAGTGCATTGAATCATGGTGTGTTTTCTCTCAATTTATTTGTCTTGTTCACTGAAAACAGTTCTGTGTTGCGTTTAACCTCTATTTTAGATCAACTAGTATACTCATAAATTTACATGCTTGCAAACAGCATCTATTTTGATCAGGCTCTGATGTTTCAAAAATTTCAATCCACTGCTTTATTTCTTTGCTAGCTGTGTAAATAGTTAAAAAACAAATCTAAAATCATGTTGAATGAAAATTTACAGTGTTGTGAATAGGCACTTGTCTATTTGATATTCCTCTTGTCCTTTTATTTTGTTCAAAGTTATGAAATGAACTAGTAGTTACTTTGTTAAAAAGTATCTAATACTACCACACAAGCTGGCTGGGAATAGGTTTATTAATCTTGAGTTTTAGCTGCTTATATACTTAGAATTTGAATACTATACTTAAATGTCAAAAAAATTAATCTTCTCTGAATTTTTTATCAGAAATGCAAGAATATAGTCTTCAAGTATATACATATATATGCTATACTAAATTCTGAACATACGTTCCTTAAAAATTAAGTAAGCGTAGATTTAAAGATGATATTTGTACAAAATTAGAAGCAGATATTTTAAAATTTATAGGTCTATAAAACTATTATACCAATTATAGAAAACTCAGAAAAAGTGTTATAGAAGTAGTGACAAACTTTACAAGGTTGCATTCCTTATGAAAATTCTATCTCCATCAATATGTTTTCTATCAATCTAGAAAGCATGTGCAAAAAAATATCATATGAAACCTGTGATTCTCAAGGGGCACCTCAGCAGCTGGGATTTTGAAAGTGTACATTCTTTTCCTGGAAATTTTCTTGGCATAAAAGATACTAGATTCATTTTGTTCTTTTCAACAATATTGCTCCATTTCTACTTGAGGCACACCACATTAGCTTGTCAGGAAAAATCATCACCTAGCAGATCCAAATATGTTTATAACATTTTTATAGGTTCCCTCTAATGGATGCATGTTATCAAGAAAAACCATTTTGATATAATTTTTATGCAGTACAATGATGTTTCATAGTCTATATGATATTTTCCATTTACAAGGGTTAGAGAAATTTACATATAAAGTGGGATAGTCCAAAACGTGCCACCTCATTAAGTTAAAGCATAGCACAACATACCCATTAGTTTAAGATTCTGTTGCATTTCTTTAGTTAAGCAATTTCTACATGCCATCGTATTTCCACAGATAAGCACAGAAAAATAAGAAGCCATAAAACTGATTATTTGAGATACACTGGTTTGTTTTTTAGGGTATTGTTTGGTTTTCACTAATGTTCCTCAAGCTTTTATTGGCTATCCCTAAAAGCTTCTCTGCTCTCAATGCATTCATACCATGCTAGCAATAGGAACAGTACCTTGCTGCAACATATGGGAGTCTGAGAAAGACATATACTTCTACAAAGTGCCATCACCTTGAACATTCATCAGAGAATTTTGTCATCTTTCACATTATCCAGAAAATAAAGATGCTTATATGACAACTGACCTGGAAAAGACATTGGAATAGTCGTTGTATTGCTTCAACCCAATAACATAGCTGGAAAACAGGGAATGCACTTCTTCCTTCCCCATCACTCACAAAATATTTGCATCCTGAAATGGTCAGTGAGAATAATGTACTCAGGGGTATTTTTCATGCCACAGTACTTCCTTTAAGAGCACTCAGGCAGCCTAAAGGGAAGTCAATGTGCTTGTATTAATAATCCCTTTGCACATGAGGCCTTTTTCGCATGGGCGAACCAGCCACTCGGGACGATTTCAGCTATATTAGGGAAGCGTTTCACAGGTACTTTGAAATCTTGTTATACTCAAATAAACGTATACAAATAATAAAATTTCACCAATTTATTTATTTTTACATTGAATACAACGAAATCTGTTAAATATTACACTCTGTAATTAGTTTTTGTGTGATATTTAGTCAAACAATCCCCAAGATGCAGCCTCGGTTTGTCAGGACACGTATCGCTAAGCTGAGACTAACTAAGCTAAGCTAAGAACTGGCTAAGGCTGCAGGCAGAACCTGGTCCATGAAAGTAATTGCGATAAGAATATCTTATCACACATCAGAAATAAACATATCGACTTCCAAACCGCTCGGGCGCCCTAGCGGCACCACTTGAGTGGCCGCATTAAACCGCTGGGCGCCGTAGAGGCGCCGCCTGAGTGCAAAGGGTTAACAATAGAAAATCCAAGATTTTCAGCTTGGCACTGGGTTACAGTATTCCCTGCTTCTTAGAGCATTCTGTTCTTTTTCTTCTTTGTGATCTCTCTAAATGGACAAGTTACCAGAGAAAATGAAATGTTGTGTGTATGTCTCTTGGTGTGTTTGCTTTCCTAAACTTTCTTTCCACCCTTACTGTTTTATGTATTTTAAATTGTTGTATCCTTTGTCTGGTGATTTTATGCCATGTTATTCCCACTGCCAATGGGCCATTCTTATTTGTTTTTCCCTTGTTGACCACTCCCATTCACCATTCTCTACTTCCTCCTGGCTTTTTAATTCCTCATTCCACCCTCATCCTAACAAGACAGTATTCTTGGTATACAGGAAGTGCCACGGTGACCTACATCAATTTATACATAATCTTACATGCAATTAGTTTCTCGGTGTGAAAATCTTCTATTTAAATGGTTATATAGTGAGAACAGGTTCAGATCCAGGAAGACACTAAGTAACCCTGAATGATTGATTGACTCTGCTACTTGTATCAGTCTGTAATGCACTTGTTCATATATAACAGTAATGCTGATTAAGAGTGGCTTAAACTACAAGAGCATTCTCTTATCTTCCCAAATTTAAAATCCAATGATGTGCTTTTCTGCCCACTATCCCTCAGCATGCAGCTATTCCCCTCATCTTTGTAGTTGGATACTGCAATTCAGGATGATGCAGGGAACATTGGGACAACAGAAGATGGCGAGGTGCAAAGTGAGAGTCGTATCAGGAAAGCAATTATTTTCAGAAATGTCTTGAATAATTTAGCTTTTCTTTATGATGAAGGACTATCCAATTCGTATGGTCACTGTGATTACAAGGGATGAGATGAGACATTAAAATGTGGCTTTCTGGAAAATATTCTGTGACTATCGTTGAGAATCAATGGACCAACAATTAATAGTACAACTGGCCATTCAACTGACTCATAGCAGGAACATACTAACTAGTGCTTAAATCAGTAAAACCTATATCTGATTATCATTCTTATGTCAAATGATCCTAGTTTACATATTTATTATATATTATGCTGAAAATATGTGGGCAGTTTCACATGAAATTTATTCTTTTTCTTAATCACATTGATCTTTTTTTTTAAATTCCTTAGTGAGAAATTCACAAGTTACTAGATACAAAACATCAAATGAAAATTCATTGAATATGTGAACAAATAAAGAATGAATGGATAAGAGAATGAATGAGTGAATGAATTAATGCTATAATAGGATCCACTTACATCTAAGTGGATGTAAGACCTTGTGTCTCAGCATTGCAATGGAAACTAGTAAAAGCAGTATACAAGGTGATTGTTACTAATGGAAAGCATAGAATTAGTTTTATATGACTCTCTTCTTTGAGAATAAAGAAACAAATAATATAAGCTTAGCACCATTTCTCCTACTCATTAGCAGACTAAAACTCAACTTAATCACTCTCTGATCTTACTGATACTGAATGTTCACATAAAGAATATTCTATTCTGGTGTGTATACATATCTCTCACCATACCGCCCAAATAATTTTTTTTCTTTAATTATTATTTCCTTTTTATAAAAAAGCAATTTATTTATTTATGCATACAAGAACTGGGGTGTAGGCCAGAGATGTGGGGTGGTGAGAGGATTCACCAGAGATGAGTGGGGAGCAGAACAGGCAGATTGACTGAAATACACTGCTGAGGTGAGTAGTAAGCGAGGCTGGAGAGGTCTGCTGTGCCATGTGGGAAGCTCCCTTGGCTGGGGATCGAACTTGTGCTTCAGTGGCTGCAAATAGCTTTAAGGTGTTGACACTTAACCTGTTGCACCACCAGAGAGGCCCTATTTTTCCTTTTTATATGAGGAAAAAGAAGAGCAGAAATGCTAAATCACTTATCCAAGGTATTCAGCAAGTAAATTGTTTAACTGTGATCCATGGCAGACTGTCTGGCTTTGAGTATTTACTCTTGGAAACTACCTCCCTTTGTTGACCTCTATTTTAATTTCCACATCCTGTGAAATCACAATGTCTGTAGGACAAATATTTCTAGTAACCAGGAGAAAATATACGTTTTCATGCAAGAGGAAAAGCACGAGTTGAAGGAACATACTCAGGAACCATCAGCATACAAGTGACTAGGGATATCATTATAACAAAAGAGAATAGTGTGGAAATAAATACAGAGGAATATGAAGCAAAGACCAACGTGCCTGCCCTTAGTAGTTGCTGCCACCTGTCAAAATGCCAAGATACTGTTATATTAGAAAGGAGGCTGCTTGCACTGTCCCAAGGAGGGACTATTATGCCTTTTTCAACACTGCAAAATCAGGAAGGTAGACTGGGAAACTTAGAATGAAAGATGTCACCCCTTTTCCTGTAACTACATAGAAGTTTTGCACTATTTATTATCATACTGAAAAGAAACTAAAAACCTAAGACAAATAAACAAAATAATAATTAAAAGAATGAAATTTGGATACAGAGAGAGGACATAATAGCCATGATAAGTTACATACACATATTTACATGTATAATATATAATTATAGTTACATTGATAATACTACGTAATTACACATACATATGAATATATTCACACATGTATATATGGTTATATATATTTAAATAAAAACAATGATCCATAATTTGACACAATTGAAAACCCAAAATACACTCAAGAAATGATACAAAAAACAAAATGATGTTCACTGCCTTTTGTGACTCCACAGCTTAGATTGTAAATTAACTAAAGCATTTTCAAAAAGACATCAGTTGACAAAGCTTCATGGACTAAATAATACTGGATCTCAAATTATACTGGAGGGTCCCCTTACATTTAAAAATCATACTCCATATAATCTTAGAAAAAATAATTACATATACCATAAAGGAATAATAGGTATAGCTCACTTTTAGCTATAGTCTTACCTAAATTTCCTGTAGTTACAGTTTTAAGTATCCTGTAGTATATTCTAAGTATCCCATAGATGCTGACAGACATTCTGACACAAGAGTGATAGTTAAAATCTTACATTAAGGCTATGTAACTTACTAATTGACTTAATAAAATGGGAACCCACAAACTTGTAATTAAAACAATTAATGTGGACCAATATGTGTTAATACAGAACCTTGGATGATTGAAACTTACTATATAAGAACTAGCTAATGAATGGGTAATTATTCTCACTGCCTTTCCACTTGACAACCTAGTTTTGAGTTATTAAACTTGGAAAAAATAATGGTACTCCACAGTGGTCTACAAATTAGTCTAGATTCATTTGTTAAAAGTCCTACACCTATACACAGTATTATTAAAATTACCAATTCTATCCAATCAGCATCAGTTAATATTTTGCTATGACTAATATTTTTTTTACTCAATGCCTATTTCAAGAGCTTTCCAATCCTGTTGACTTTCACCTCTGAAAGGACATAATAAGCCTTTACTAGATGATACACGAGGAATCTCAACAGTTTCATCATCACACAAAATCTTAACTTTACCCACCTTTCTGCAGAAGCACAGGTATGGGGGTACAAAATACAAAATGAAGTCCAACTAATCACAAGCTTTCAAGTAGACTTTAATCTATTGCCAATCAGTAATTCCCTTTCCTTTTTTCTGCCTTTTGCTTAGATACATTTTTTCCCAGTTATTTTCCACCCAGTGTTCCTAATCACATCCAGTTTGCCACTGCTCTATGGGAAATAGTTGCTTGCTACATATATATACACAAACACACATATGTATGTATGTATATGTATATATACACACATACACACATATATTTAAAATTTAATGTGCCTCAGTTTATCTTTTAACGAAATACTATAAAATAATTTAAAAAGACTGTAGTAGAGCTATACATACATTGATGTAAAAATTAAAAATATATATTAAATAAATAAAACATATTGCAGAGAAATATTCAGAGTATAGTTTTGCTTATTTAAAATCCAGTTTAAGGGCCTCCCTGGTGGCACAGCGGTTAAGCGCTGAGCTATGGAGCTGTCGGCAGCAGTGATGCGAGTTCGACGCCCAGCCAGGGAGAGTCCCACATGGTGCGGCAGACCTCTCCTGCCTCGCCCGCTGCTCCCCTCAGCAGTGTATTTCTGATCTGCCTGTTCTGCTCCCCGCTCTGTCTCCGGTGAACCCTCTCGCTGCCCCACGCCTCTGGCCTGTACCCCAGCTTGTTTGTATAAATAAATAAATCTTAAAAAAAAAAATAAATAAAATCCATTTTAAATCTTACAGGTTTAGAGACCTAAACCTATACATAATTTGTACAGGCATATGGACAGAGGCTTAAATACATTGCATTTATGTGTGTGGTTGATCTGGAAAACTGCTTGGGAGTGGTGAAGAAATAAAAATCCTTACTTTATCCTTATTTCCTTTGAATGGTCGTGTAAATTTTTTTGTCCTTAGTATTTGTATTTATGTTTTTCAAGTTTTTTTTTTATTATTTGCGCAGAAAAATAATTTTTTTAAAAAAGATCACCAAAGTGCAAGGCTCACATACACACACACACACACACACGCACTACACACACACACACACACACACACACACACACACACACACACAGTAGAAAGTAATTCATAAGATTTGAATTATCAGGGTTAGTATAACTTCAAAACTATAATTTATCGACTTATCCAATTTGGATGGAATGCTACACTCAGCATATGTCACCATTTCCTACCGTATTATGAAATTAGGACTGTGCTTTGCCAAAAAATGCCAGATGTCCATGATGTACCAATTGCTCATATTAACTATTGTGCTACATTCCAAACTTGGAATAAGGCTGAAATATGGTGCAAAATATCACAGATGCCCCAAAACAGATTGTGAAAAGACATTGGCCAATATGAATTTCCAAGCATCTTCATGAGCCTCATCACATAGGATGTGTGTTTAAAAAGTAATACTAAAGCAATAAATGCCTTAGAAGTAATAATCACCATTTAACATTCATTCCATAGTTTCAACGACTGGTATGACATTATCCCTTAGATGACACCAATATTTTCTTTTTTTTTTTAAGATTTATTTATTTATGCATACAAGCTAGGGTACAGGCCAGAGGCATGGGGCGGCGAGAGGGTTCACCAGAGACAGAGTGGGGAGCAGAACAGGCAGATCAGAAATACACTGCTGAGGGGAGCAGCAGGCGAGGCAGGAGAGCTCTGCCGCGCCATGTGGGATTCTCCCTGGCTGGGTGTCGAACTCGCTCAACTGCTGCACCACCAGGGAGGCCCTTGATGACACCAATATTTTCATAACACTTTTGTGGATGCTTGTAAAATTTGCATCCATCTTTCCACAGGACACCTTGCTCATCTGATCTATTTGCATTTCAGTATCTCCAAATTGCTATACAAAGGAAAATTAATTATTTTAGTTATTAAAAATAAAAGTGGAACAATTACAAATTTAATTTAAAAGTATAAAAGCAATGTTAGAAGAATTTTTAAAAATCCCATTGAAATGAAATACAAAAAAAAATTTGGTTGCAATTAAAAGTAATACTTTCAAAAGTCAAAATTCTTATTTCAAACGTCACTCACCATTTATCAGGTTGTGAGCAAGTTCTTTAATCTTGAAAAATAATTTTATATGACTCAAAGCATTATTTGAAGAAGTAGTGCAAAAATTCTGTTATTTTTCGGGCATACCCTACCATCTGAAATACTGCTTTTATCTTCAGGAACAGCTTGATACCTATCAGTTAAAATATGTATTATTTTTTAAATTTATCATTTAAAAAATAGGACTTTGATTTGACCTTGAGACTTTGCTTGATTGAAAATGCAAAGTCCATCAAATTTGCATTAGAGAACAGACGACTTTTTTGAATTTGGGAACTTGAACATGGAACTTGTAAAGCTGATTCATTTTATTGTTCAAGTTAATTGAATTGTGGATGGATTTTGGAGAATGGCACGTAGGCCCAAGTAAAAACTTCAGCTCAGACTCTGCAAAGGTGAGTAATTGACAGTGAGTGCCGTCAACCAAGTCTATGTAGTATGCTCTGTCGACTTCTCAGAGCCTATCCTGCAAGTGTAACAGGAACAAAGAGGAGTAAGAGGTTATGGACCAATAAGAAGGTAAATATGTGAGACATTCAGGGGCCTCCCTGGTGGCGCAGCGGTTGAGCGCTGCGCTGTGGAGCTGTCAGCAGCAGCGGCGCGAGTTCGACACCCGGCCGGGGAGAATCCCACATGGCGCTGCAGACCTCTCCTGCCTCGCCCGCTGCTCCCCTCAGCAGTGTATTTCTGATCTGCCTGTTCTGCTCCCCACTCTGTCTCTGGTGAACCCTCTCGCCGCCCACACCTCTGGCCTGTGCCCCAGCTTGTATGTATAAATAAAAAATAAATAAATAAATAAATAAATAATAAAAATGTGAGACATTCACAAAGCTTGTGGAAGTGTATGAAAACTTACAGTTTAATTATCTAACCTTCTTTTGGAGTGCTTTATTTTTTTTAAAGTATGCTCTACTGTAAAATCAAAGAGGTTCTTTATAAAATATAATATTTAGGGCAACCCTGGTAGCTCAGGGGTTAAAGTCTCAGCACTATGACGCCAGCCATCACCAGCCACTGCAGCTTGAGTTTGAGCCCTGGCCAGGGAGCTGACCCACATGTCACAGCAGAACTCTCCTGTCTTGCCCACTGCTCCCATCAGCAGTGTATTTCAGTCAATCTGCCTGTTCTGCTCCCCACTCTGTCTCTGGGGAATCATCACACCCCACAACTCTGGCCTACACCCCAGTTCTTGTATGCATGAATAAATGTTTAAAAAATAATAAAATGAAATATAGTATTTAGCGTGATCTTTGTTGTATGATGTATAAGTCTTTTCCTGATTTTGCTTGTTAATATATCATTAGGATCATTACATGGCTTCTTGTATTTGTGTTTGTAACACAAAACAAAAACCTAAGAGTTTATGTTTGGAAAACTGACATGTGACTTTCTATCAACTTTCTATTAGCATTTATTTAGTCATCTCTTTCAGAAATAAGTTATCAGATCTTACCATTTTTATTAACACACAATTCATTTCTACAAAGTCCTGGATATTATAAAACATTTGTAATCTTGTTCCCCACTGGGAATAAAAATGCATATTTTGATTCAAGAAAATATCCAGATTGAAAATAAAAATTACTTAACTCTCAAAATAGACTTGAAGAGTAAAAGTCGTTTCAGTTCTTACGGGCATAAAAAATCATGTCATTTTAACCACCAAGCTGTCTTCTGTTTCTTAAATAGATTCTGTACACAGCAAATAATTGTGTCAGTATTTGGGCCTCCCTGGTGGCGCAACGGGTTAAATATCAGCCTATGAAACTATCCGCAGCCACTGCAGCACAAGTTCGATCCCAACCAGGGAGCTGACCCACATGGCGCAGGAGACCTCTCCTGTTTTGCCCACTGCTCCCCTCAGCAGTGTATCTGCCTGTTCTGCTCCCCACTCTGTCGCTGGTGAGTCTTACCACCCCACACCTCTGGCCTACCCCCCAGATCGTGTTTGCATAAATAAACAAATCTTTAAAAAAAAATAGTAATTGTGTCAGTATTTTAGAGAGAGTCCAGACCAAAAAAAAAAAAGAAAAAAAGCCCGAGGCAGTGCTCGCCGCTTGCCATAGCCTAGCTAACAAGGTGCTGACATCTCCAGGTTCAGTAATCTGGTGCCCTTACTTTATTGAGACTCCATCTTGCAAAAACCTCACTGCTTTGCTCTCCCCAGACTCTTCACTTTCTTCAAGACAGGGAGTCCCTGGGCTCTTCTGGATTCCATCCCTAACCCAGGATCTGAGAACTCTCTGCAGGCCTGGCTGAGAAAATTGGAGAGCTCACTTTTCTCCCTGTGCTTAGGTGTCCTCGGTACTCTTCATGTCCTGAATTTGTTCTGGGTTGTTTTCACTGGAAAATCACTGTTACTTCATCTCTACCTAGAAGTGTCTAAGATCTAAACTTTTAATTAATTTCCATATAAATCCATATAATTCTTTAATCTGTGTCCACAGAATTTCTCAGGATAGCACCTGAAGCTTTGAAAGGGAAGTACTCTATAATCTATTACATTTCGCCACACAGCATAGTTTATCTTACTCCTGGAAAGTTGCAGACTAGAAGTCCTGCAACAGAGAAGAACTGCTTAAATCAGCATTTACCACACTTTTTTTTGGCTTTAGAAGCTTTTCGTTGCGTGATAGCTATTAACACCCCATGGATGCTGTGTTCTGCAAAAACAGTTTTGGGAGAGGTACTTAGAGAAGTTAGTTTATATTTAACATACTTGCTTTCAGTGTCAAGAGAGGAGTCCCCCAATATAAGAATAGAATTCTTAATTTCACTTATTTTGTGTGAGTCAGGATTTCTTTGGAATCCTCTTAATGGCAGGAATAGCTTCCCGATGAAAGGAAAAAATAAAGACAGGGTCTTTCTGCGTTCTGAGATGCAATTGATAATCCTCTTTATGTATTTTCTGAAGAAGGATGAGACAAATGCATTATTTTCTCTTCAAAATATTTCTTTGATATGTCCATACAAAGGATTTTTTTAAAGATTTATTTGCTTATGCATAGAGGTGTAGGCCAGAGGTGTTGGGGGGTGTAGGCCAGAAGTGTAGACCAGAGGTGTTGGGTGGCAAGAGGATTCACTAGAGACAGAGTGGGGAGCAGAACAGGCAGATCAACTGAAATACACTGCTGAGGGGATCAGCAGGTAAGGCAGGAGAGGTCTTCTGTGCCATGTGGGAAGCTCCCCAGTGGGGGATCGAACTCATGCTGCAGTGGCTACAGCTAGCTTCGTAGTGCTGAGACTTAACCCACTACACCACCAGGGAGTCCCTGTCCATACAAAGGATTTAGAGCTTGGCTTAAGCAAGATCAGTGAGCTAAGCCTGTATCCATATTGTGTTTTCCAAATGAAAATTTTCGCTAAAAGGCATTAAGATAAATTAAAAGCATAAATAATTACAGAAATAAACAACTGAGAAGGTAGGACTGACCTTGTTATGTAACATAGCAAGAAGACTGCCAAAAATAACTAGTATTTTAAAATTACTTTTAAGTGAGGTGCTAAAGGAAATCAGGAGTCTACTTCAAGTGGTCTCTTCTAGTTAATGATGGAACACTAAGCATTCTTTTTTTTTTTTTTTAAATCTATATCCAAAAGGGCAGGTTTATCATATAAAAAAGAGGAAAGAAAAGAACGTTTGCACAGACACAAGGGGGCAGACATACTATAGATGCATCTGAAAGGCACAGGCTTGTTAAAGAGATGCCTGCACTGACATTAAGGATTCTTTCCCATAATACTTGCCATGAATTTAAGCATATCAAACATTTTAAAAGTAATTTTGTGATGAATTACACAAAAAGGAATTTTAAAAGCTGACCATCACAAAACATTGATTGGAAATAAAAACATTCTTTTTAAATTATCTTTTCTAAAATAACAATAATAAAACCATGGAACAGCTAAAGAGTAAGTAAGATTTACTTTTTAAAAATTTTTCTTTAATTAATAAATAAGGAAGGAACAATTTTTGTAATCCTCAATACATTATTGTGGGTTGATAGCATCAAAAAGGAAGAAAGAAATGATCCAGAAAATAATAGCCACCTAATGGATAAACTAACCACCATCTATAGAGGAGACATGCTGACATCAAATTTGAAATAGCCCATGCCTCCTAGATATAGCTATAGATTTCCTTTTTTAATCATTAATTGATACTACATTTTGTCAATTTTTTTCCTGCATCTATTGAGATGATTGATCATCTTTTCCTTCCATTCTGTTAATATATGCGTGATATATCATTTCTCAATAAATGTTTCTCGTTTCGGTCCAAACATTTTCTTCCAATTTTGAAAAAGTCTCATCCAATGTTAAGCCTGGTGGCAACACAATGTAATCAAAAATAAGTAATTCAGTTAAATGTAAGTAGAATCATTGGTACACATATTTTAGTTGAGATGAGGAAAAAGGAATAGCTGTAATCTATCACACTTGGTTCAGGCAGAGTCAAACAGAATGACTGATACCTGGACAGCAGTGATTATTAAACTTAACTTGATTTGGAAGTGTTATGACAAAAAGTCCTAAAGTTGATAAAATTCAGAACATAAAACTTACCATAAGGGATGCCCTCTATACAGACCATAGTACACACAGGGTTAATATTTCTTGTTTATCCTTGGCTAATATATTTAGTGGTTTCATTTTGCATTTTATATCACCTATAGGTAGGCTTCTATCACATTGTAAGCAAGGATTCTATCAAATTATAGGCAAGGTATTTCAAAGTCTCGATGTGGATTTCTCCTGTCAAAACATAATCAATGTTGCAGCTGATACTTTGGTATTCTTCTCAGATCCCTCAAGATTGAGGGCCTGACTCACACAGCTTCCAGGAATGGTGATGGATGACAATTTTAATCAAAGCCCTTCTCTAGGAACTACCCTGAGGCCTTCAACAGGGCTGTCTGAAGTCTATAACCATTTGTTTATAATGTTTACTTTATCACAAAATATAAAGTATGGTTTATCTTCCCCATTCACATTCCATGAATTTTAAAATTGATAATAGCCAAGAACAAAACGACTCTTGAAATATTAGCCTAGAAATCCATATATGATACAAAAGTCAAGCTTTGATTCAATTATACCTCTGGGGAGACATCAAAATAAACATTTTAGAAATGGCATATACAGACAAACAGATGTCTTGAAAATAGTTATCAGATATCATGTTTATACTCCACAAAAGTATTAACTACTACTGCATTAGAAAAAGATAAAATATGCCATAGCACTTGAATAAAAAAAGATACCGACACAGTTATTGTCCTTTAACCTACAGTTCACAATTTACTTGCTCTTAATGAAATCATGAAGAACTAAAACCTAGAACCTGTTGGCAGACATATTAACCCCATGCAAATGTACTAAAATTTGTAAACCTTAAAGACAGGACATATTCAAGGTCTGAGTGGTGCATATTCAATACACCACTAAACACAAATTTATTATATTTATCAAAACTTTTTTGGTTTATAATCAAAATACAAGGAAAAACTAGTAGCAAATATAAATCAAAAGCTTACTGTTTCACTCTAATTAGCTGCCAATAGAATCATTTTTTTTCAGATAGGATTAAAAAGCACATGTATATTGCAAAGTCAAAATGAAAATGTTATGTGCAATTTCGTACCAATCCCAGATCAATTTAAATAATTTTAACACCTGATTGTTTGTTTTGTTTTCTATGTAGCCCAGGTACCTATTCAACAGCTTTATCTTCCTGTTTTACCCAATACAGATTCACCTTTCATTTCTGGGGAAATTAATATCAGATGAAATTTATATTGATGTAAAGGTAAAGACACACCCCAGAAGTTTATATAATTTTCAAATCAATGGTAACACAATGCAAAATTAAACTGAATTCATTAAGAGGCCTTGGGTTGCTTAACAATGAATGCTTCAGGGCCTCCCTGGTGGTGCAATGGGTTAGCTCAGCACCGTGGAGCTGTTGTTTGCTGTGGCGAGAGTTCGATGCCCAGCCGGGGAGATTCCCACATGGCACGGCAGACCTCTCCTGCCTCGCCTGCTGCTCCCCTCAGCAGTGTGTTTGGGTTGATCTGCATGTTCTGCTCCCCACTCTGTCTCTGGTGAACCCTCTCACCACCCCCCCACACCTCTGGCCTGCACCTCAGCTTGTATGCAAAAATAAAATAAATCTTAAAAAAAAAGAAACAAATAAATAAAAAAAAACAATGAATGCTTCAGTAAAACTCCAGATATGTCAGTGTTTTTAAAGTACAATAAATCTGCAGTAGTCAACTATTTTTGCATACAAACATCCCACTACCCTGTAGATTATAACAACACTTGTATTATCATTAATATAGCTTTTTATTGCTGGAAATTTGTTTTTCAAGGTTGGTCTTGGTTGTTAGTAGAAGTTCAGCTATGGGCTTTACTGTCTACTACACTTCTCCTCCTGGGTCCATAATCCTTTTATGATGATGTCAAATGTGTGAGCAAGCTTGCGGAAACATGAGAGTTTTTCAGGACTTGATTTGGAATTGGTGCACTGGAAATTCAACTTTGCTAATATAACACTGTTCTTAACAAAAATCAGTGTTAACAGAATGTCTACAGATGTCATAACAAAACTATGACCAACGGTTAAAGAATTAGTCCAGAATTTAACCAACCAAACATGCACACATACAACAACAGAACAAACTCACTTACCCTACTAATACAGTTTTTGTTAATGCTGTTACAAACATAGATGGCTTTTTACTCTAGTGGTGTTAGCTACACATTTTACAATCATAGGAGTGCAGAGAGTTCTTTATTAATTTTTCCTTAAGTACATAAGACTCTTGAAACCCAGGTACTAGGTTACTTTTGATGATCAAAAGAGATTTGTCAGCTATTTTATGATGCAAAAATATGTGCTACAATTTGCTGTTTGTTATTTACTAAAACATGGAATGCGAAGATTTACAGAGTAGATATTCTTCCTGTCAAAGGACTATCTAGGGAGATTCACAAGGCCTAAGAGAGATGGGGAGCACAGACAGAGAGAGTAAAAGCAACTATGTTGTAATTAAAACCTAATATACTAGGGAGGATTTAGTCAAGTGTTCATCAAATTTGGTTCTAGAAGTAAAATATTTCAATGTTTCTAACATTTCAATCAAACATAAAGGAAGATAGACCCTTTGGATAGATACAATAAGCAAGGACAAATTTCCCAATAGTGAATTTAAAGCAGCAGCATGGGAGAGAAGAGAGTTTGAGGGTCATATAAGAAGCAGAAACAACATGAGTTTAAAATTGATTAAGAAAGAAGGGTAGAGCAGCTAAAGGCAAGTATAGGACTCTGGTTTAAATGTCAATAATGGAAAAGGGGATGCACCTCGAAAAGCAAAGAAGGTAGTATTTGGAAGAAGGTAGTAAATGGTGAGAGCTGAGATGATGATTTTAGATTTCGTAAAGAATGTTCAAGTAGACATTTTCATAAATCATTAGACATGCAAATTTTAGACTTATGAGTGTAATTGGTACTGAAAAAAATCAATTCTGGGTTCATGATTGCAAAGATGACAGAGGTCAGTGAAAATTGGATGTGACCCAAGAGATCTCTACTAATTGAGATGATACTAATTGAGATGACAAAGGGAGACTTGGAAAATCCAAAGGATCACAAATGTAAAGGGACAACTAGAAGTTATAGATAGGTTCTCAAAGATTTGAAAAATATTGAGGAAATAGTAATGTTTAGATTTTTGCGCTTCAATTTATCCACATGCTCTTACTGTGCATTCAGTTAAAATCAAAGTTAACTTCCATTTGCTGGAAAATTAATTAGCCAATGTACTAATTTAACTTTTGACATTGTTAGCTTCCCAAATTTCCCTTTTTTTGGTTAGGGAATTATGACAGGAGTCTTCAATATGGTGGGATTTTAAGTCTCATTTTCCAATGTATTAAAACAGTAAGAACTTTAAAAAACAAAGAAACAAACAAGAGCTTCCCTAGTGGTGTAAGGATGAAAGTCTCAGTACTATCAAGTCTCAGAATAATCAAGCTATAGCCAGCCACTGCCACATGAGTTCAAGCCAGGCCAGGAAGCTAACCCTTATAAACCACATGGTGCAGCAGACCTCTCCTGTCTCACCCACTGCTCCCCTCAGCAGTGTATTTCTGTCAGTCTGCCTGTTCTGCTCCCCGCTCTGTCTCTGGTGAATCCTCTCCCTCTCTCCCCCTGCCTCCCCACACCTCCAGCCTACCCCCTCCCCGTTCTTGTATGCATAAATAAAAATACATCTTTAAAAAAAATGAACAAGGAAGACAAAGAATTTGGCCATATACCAGTATTTACAATGTGTTTCCTCTAAAAGGTTCTAAGAACAATGATGTAAATAATCAGTATAAAATGAAGAAGATAAAGCATTTTATTATTGCTATTTCTGTCATGAAACATTCTCACAAGTAAATCTTGGTATTAGTTTTCTTATAAGATGTGCTTGCTAGTAATTTTTCCAATTCACAAGTTTATACATTATTTGTAAGAATTATTCCTTCAATCTTAATTATAGCTCCCTATCACCAAATCATTCCTGAGGGATTTTGGACTGCTTTTATGTATACTATTGTTTTTAATGACTGGATATTTTAACAAAAGTGACACCTTTCCTTTCTCATCAAGAACAAAGTATTCCAAGTCTTTTTACTGTAGTATCATGACAACAAACTATTCAAAATATTTCCAGGATTCAACTATGCTTTAACACCTCTGAGTTGTATGTAAAGCTATGTATGCATTATTCAAGTTCATTTCATGCCATATACATGTAGTGCTTATACACTTAAAATTGAACCTTGAATATACAAATAGCATAGTTTGGTTTGTATGGAGTCAAACTATAAGACTGCTTCCTCAGCTGAGAACCATTCCTGGAGAAAAAGAACACCGATGCAATCACCAGCATGCCAGAATTGGGAAAATAAGTGTCTTGTCTTGAAAGGAAAACTAAATAGTCCCCTAGAATTTTCACTACAGTTCATGCCTAACACTTCTAGGCTGTCCCTGTCTTCTATAATCAGTTCATCCCTTCTGGGAATGGCTCCTTCAGGAATGTGAATAGTCTTTTTTTTCTGGGGAACCTTGAAGGATGAAAGGTTGAAACATCCACTCCAGCACCTGCTGTGAAAACCATCTTGAGTCCCCACTGTACTCATTTTCTCCCTCTTCTACCAAAGTCATACCCCGCTCATCTAGCTGACTTAAATGACAGGCCGACACACTCCCATCCTTGAAGAGTCTGTAACTGATATTGTTACAAGATGGGGAAAGGGGCACCCCAAAGCCCCCAAACCAGCCCGTTCTAAATAGGTTCTGCCAGGGCCGCCCTGGTGGCACAACAGGTTAAATCTCAGCACTATGAAGCTATCTGCTGCTACTGAAGCTCAAGTTCAATCCCTGGCTGGGGAGATTCCCACATGGCGCAACAGACCTCTCCTGCCTCCCTGCTGCTCCCCTCAGCGGTGTATTTCAGTGGATCTGCCTGTTCTGCTCCCCACTCTGTCTCTGGTGAATCCTCTCACCCCCTCACACCTCTGGCCTACACCCCAGCTCTTGTATGCATAAATAAATCAATCTTAAAAAAAAATAGGTTCTGCCATCCGCCGCATCAAGACAAAACATATTAGACCTTTAATGGAAAGGAGCTTTAATACAATTAGTATGCAATAAAGAAAAGACAAAGAATATGGTTTTCAAATCAAGTACTTGAAACTACCCATCCCCTCATGGGTAAATGTCTAATCAAACAGGGTTGGCCCAAAGCAAGGCCCGAAAGCCTGCCACAAGTCTAAAGCACCTTGTGGTGGGTACTCATAGAAAAGGGTCAGAAACAGCCAGACACGTCTGGAAGGAAAAGAACAAAATCAAAATCAAAATCAAGATCAGGGCCTCCCCGGTGGCGCAGCGGTTGAGCACTGCGCTGCGGAGCTGTTGGCAGCGGCGACGCGAGTTTGACACCCAGCCTGGGAGATTCCCACATGGCGCAGCAGACCTCTCCTGCCTCGCCCGCTGCTCCCCTCAGCAGTGTATTTCTGATCTGCCTGTTCTGCTCCCCACTCTGTCTCTGGTGAACCCTCTCGCTGCCCCACGGCTCTGGCTTGTACCCCAGCTTGTATGTATAAATAAAAAAAAAAAAATCAAGATCAACGCTGCCATTGTCAACCTCCCCACGGGTCTCTCACCCACGTCTGTTTCAAAGAGTCCGGGACCAAGAAGCCAGTGCAGCTTCTTCACAGGTCTCTCTGCTCCATGTGCCTCCTTCAGGTCTCCTGCTGGCTCCATCCTGTTTCTTCCCTCTCCAGTTCCTTCTCCTCCCTGCTCAGCTCCACCCTCCCTTGGGTAGGGCAGGGACCTGGAACTGCCCCCTTTCCTGGGAACTACCCTGTTACAACATCGCCATGCCTTTTTTGCCTGTGGCCTTTGCTCTAAGCTAGTAGCTATCAAAACAAAGTAGGGAAGAGTCAAGAGGCTTCCTATGGATCAACTGTGGGAAAAATATTCCACTCTGTCATCCTTTTTGTGGAACAGCACCCACCTCCTTCTGCTGATCAGCATCTCTTTTCTCCATAGTGTTCAGGAGTGAGTACACTGCAGTTTATTTTTTTTAATTTTTAAAAAAATATTTATTTATTTATACACGCAAGCTGGGGTACAGGCTAGAGGTGTGGAGCGGCAGGAGGGTTCACCAGAGACAGAGCGGGGAGCAGAACAGGCAGATCAGAAATACACTGCTAAGGGGAGCAGCGGGCAAGGCAGGAGAGGTCTGCCGCACCATGTGGGATTCTCCCTGGCCGGGCGTCGAACTCGCATCGCGCGCCGCCGACAGCTCCACAGCGCAGCGCCTCAACCACTGCGCCACCAGGGAGGCCCCACTGCAGTTTATTTTATTGGTGATGGGTTTTAGTAGTGTCCAACATGAAGAGAGACACAGATCCAAGTGTGGAACACAGGAGCTTGTCATGGAGTTTGGGCCCCAGCACTGTGGTACACGTGCAGGCATTTTAGCTCAGCAACCTGAAAACCATCCCTCATATTTTATTATTAGATATTTGATCTGTCTTGTTTCCAGTGTTACTGAGAATCAGTTGCTATACCTTACTGTATAATTTAAAAGTGTGCAGCATGATGGTTTGATTTCACCTATTTCGGAATGATTACCACTCTAAGTTCAACCATTTGCTTGTATTATATAATTTAGTGGTGTTTTCCACCTCATTTTTTAAGTCTATGTTATCTGACTGGGCAAGCTCCGAATAATAGCTTCTACTTCTCCAAAATACACCTGCACTCTTATCCCACACCCCTCCAGATTGTAAGTTATGTTTTATCTGAAGTATAGATTTAAAATTTTTATTCTTTATATTAGAAAATTAAATTGTAAACTAACCACACATTTACAAATTTGCTAACTCACCAGTCTCTTGCTTTTTATTTTTTATATTTTTAAAGATTTATTTATGCATACAAATACTGGAGTGTAGGGAATGTAGGCCAGAGGTGTGTGTGTGGGTGGGGGGGGGATGAGAGGATTCACCAGAGACAGAGTGGGGAACAGAACAGGTGGATCTATTGAAATACACTGCTGAGGGGAGCAGTGGGTGAGGCAGGAGAGGTCTGCTGCGCCATGTGGGAAGCTTCCCGGCTGGGGATGGAACTTGCCCTGCAGTGACTGCGAAGAGCTTCATAGTGCTGAGACGTAACTCCTTGCACCACCAGGGAGTCCCCTGTCTTGCTTTTTTAAAGGATTTTAGTTTCATCTTTGTGAAGAATATCTTCAAATATTTTTTTCAGGAAAATTTGTGAACATTAAATTCTCTGTTGTCTCATGTTATTGTACTTGTTATTTCTGTTTGCTATTTTAAAAATACTAAGTCTTTCCTGATGATTGATCCAGAGATGGGTAAAATACCCATGCTGGCCCTCCCCAAAAAAACCCTGGCATATTTTATAATAGGGATTATTACATAAGATCTAGCTCTTCTCTATTGGAGAAGACCTGAAGATGCGAACTCTGGACTGAAAGCAATCCTCTTCCCTATGCTCTAAGTACTTGTGATGGGAAAGAAACAACAAAGCCATCATGGACGAGAGAACTAGAACAAGAGACAAAGAATGGGGAGCAATGTATGTGAGAAACAGCTATGCAGAGAGACCTACCCACTCGATTCTAGATATTCCAAAGGCTAGATTCATTGCTGCTCTTCTTTTGTTTTTTTTTTTTTTATATTATTATATAATTTATTTACCTGCCTATCTCTTTCATTACATATATATATATATATATATATATATATATATACACACACACACATATACATACTCTTATCTTTTGGGATAATTATTTTGTTGTTGTTATTTTTATTTGCGTCTTTTACATTACTGTATATTCCCTGTAGGTTTCCCACCATAGTAATATTTTATTGAAGTAACATTGATATATGACACTATAACTTTCTTTTTTTTAATAGCAGATCTTTGTTTTTTATTTTAAGATTTATTTATTTCTGTATACAAGCTGGGGTGCAGGCCAGAGCTGTGCGGGTGGTGAGAGGGTTCACCAGAGACAGAGTGGGGAGCAGAACAGGCAGATCCACTGAAACACACTGCTGAGGGGAGCAGCGGGCGAGGCAGGAGAGGTCTGTTGTGCCATGTGGGAATCTCCCCGGCCGGGCATCGAACTCGCACTGTGGCTGCTGACAGACAGCTCCACAGTGCTGCACTTAACACACACACACGCGCGCGCGCGCACACAGGGATATTATTTAGCTATCAAAAGGAGAGAACGTGCCATTTGTGACAACATGGATGACGCTTGCATGTTTCTCTTCTGTTACAGCTGTAAGTCAAAGTCCTTTTTTCTTTCAAATGAACTCATCAGAATTGCTGTTTTGTTAATTTCATGCATTCTAATAAACATTCAAAGTTTGGGGGAAAAAGCACTATTTTTATTTTTCTTCCTCAGCTTTTCTTCTGTAAGATGTGTAAATGGGAATTCACACCCTCACCTCTGTTGCGTACAGCCTTTCATACTTTGCAACATTTCACCTCTGTTCTGCATACAGCAAACCTCTCATTCATGGTGGGTTGTTATTTCATAGGGGTTTACATACACATTTAATTTTTGTTCACATTTGGTGGAATTATTTTCCATGAAAATCCTACTATGAACCGCTGGAGAATCATTAGTCAAGAGTGAATTTTACATTTCAAGAATCAGTTTGAGGGGGAGAGGCAGATGTTCTCACAGTATGTGAGCTATGAAAATTCAAATCTCAAAACACCCATGAAGTCCAGGGCTTCGAAACAATCTAGAGAACCAAAACATAGGGAGAGACAGATCAATGGCTGTGATATGGTGTGGCTGTGATGGTGTGATGGTGGAGAAGACATTTTGGTTTTGCTTTTCCTGTTGAGCAAATCAATAGAGGTAAAGCTACAGAGCAAGTATTTAATTTAAATGTTGCTTCACCAGGAGCAGAGAATTTCTCAACTTGATTTTTTTTAAGTTTTCATATTTTTAAAGAGATTAGTAATATGATCTCCCACGTTGCCAGAACTGAAGATAAACGTGGTCAATTCCTCATGTAGCTATGACTAAATCAATATTAATAAACCCTTGATAAAGTTAATAAAAAATCATTAGAATGTTATCTTATCCCGCATAGTCATAAGTATAAAGTTCGATTTGAATTAAATTATTATTTTTCTGAAATTGAAAATATAATAAGCTTAATCAGTATAATTAATTCACACACACAAAATTCCTTGTTACTGGAGAGACTAAGTTACAGTCTGTTTTTTTCATTACAAGAATTTACAGACTGTTTACACTTTGCAGAAATATATCCTCAATGTGCTTGCAGCCATAGCATTTTCAAAAAGCTATGGATTTTATTTTATGGAGAAATGAAGTTTCTTGAATCAGCTTCAGGTTATAATGATTTCTGTGTGCATTATTGCACTGTGTGAGCATGTTAGAGAATTAATGAAGGGTCAGCGGCTGTGGCTCATGTGTTCAGTCCAAACACTAATAGCTATTCACACAAGCAGCATTCTGAGAAATTACTGTGTGTAGGGAACTATGTATTGCACTGAAAATGTGGCATAAGAAGTCCAAAGCCAGGTCCTGAACAAGTGAGTTTTAGTTCGTATTTTTTTTTAATGTGCAAACATTGGGCCTCCCTGTTGATGCAGGGATTAAAGTCTCAGCGCTATCAAGTTATCACCAGTCACTAAGGCGTGAGTTCCATTCCAGGCCAGGGAGCTGGCCCACATGGCACAGCAGACCTCTTCTGTCTCACCCACTGCTCCCCTCAGCAGTGCATTTCAGTAGATCTACCTGTCCTGCTCCCCACTCTGGCTCTGGTGAATCCCTCACCCCCTAGACCTCTGGCTTACACCTCAGTTCTTGTACACACAAATAAAAATAAATCTTTAAAAAAAAGTGCAAACATTTACTTCCCCTAAATCAAAGTGAGAATGTTATTGCTTTTCTATCAATATGTCTAACTCCATCAGGAGAAAATATTCTGCCTAAAGTTCTGATCTATGAGTCACAGAGAAACTATTTAGAGGATTAATTCATCCCTGTCTGAAGCAATAAGAATACTATGTCACTCTTGAGATACAAAGAAAATTGGAATTTTATAAGTTTGTCTCTCTGACCCCTCTTTATGGAACTGAAGAAAGGTATTGACTCTACTCTTACACATTTTATGTTTATTTTTGGTGTTATGAAAGAAAGGGCAATTGAATGAACAGAAAGTAGGAGGGGAGGGAGGGAGGGGGTTACTTAAGGGATTAGACACTATACTCAAAGTCACTCAACCAGTAAGTTAAATACAACAATGAAGAAAGACCCAAGTGGTCTGGAAAAACAAAATGTCTAACATAGGAATTTACTAGCAAGTAATCAGAGAAGAGAAGATTGGCTCTTGATTACTTCCATACAAATATAAAGCTTTCTTTTTTAACTAACAGTCTCAGAGAGTCAAGTCTAGTTAGTTACTACAGCATATTAAGTTTCAACACTATCATTCAAGCTGTGGTAATATAGCCTAGCTGACCTAAATGATGCACTTTTGAAGCATGGAGTAGAGTAGCTACTAAACATTATTCACTGCAGGTTTTCCACGGCCTTTGAAGCAAACACATTCTACTGTTGTATTTCTGGCATGCAGCAGATGGCGCTTATTGCATTGAGCATAGAGTTGAGCATATCATTAGTAACTTAAGCAGAATATAGAAAGACATTTATTAAACACAATATTGAAAAATCAAAATAAAATGAGAAAGCAGAACGGTATTTATCATTTGAATTACTGAGTTTGTTTTCCTGCAGTTCATGTTGTGTTGCTGCTCTTGTGTTTTTAAAAATTGTATTATTCCTTCTCATGTTTTCTTCCTTGCCAGTATTATTGTAAGGACATGATATAGATTGGGAAAGTAATGATAAAAGAAGTTGTCATTTCTTTCCTAAACCATTTTAGCAATAAGATATTAAGGACATCCTTATTGTGATAAAATTAATAAACAATGTTTCTCTAAAGTAGATGAAAGTTTATAAATAAAGCATACTTACTGAAAAATTGCTATCTATAGGCACTGGATTAACCACTGAAGTGAGACAATTATCAGTAAAATGTGCTGTGTTCTCTCCTTGAATATAAATCATACAAAAGGCAATTATGTAAAACAGGATAGTGTTATGAAAGAGATAAAACTCAAGCAAGGTGATAGAGCAGATCAAGTAAGAAGAGTCATGTAATTTGCTTGATTAGGTGGACGATGGAAAGAATGAGGACAGGAAGCTTTACCAGCACAGCAATAAGCCCTACTAGGCAAAGCATTAGGGAAACAAGGCACAATTGAGGGAATTATGGATGTTCTTATTGACAGAAAAGTAGATTCCAAAAAGAGTTAGGTGATAGCCTTTGTGAGCTACCGTGAATTAATTTCATCAGGAACCAATAAACATCTTGTGAAACACTTTACTTAAATCAGACTCAATATAGCCGTTCTAAAAGTAATAAACACATAATTCCGTACTTACCAAATATTTTAAGTCATCAGGTAGTCACGGATTGAAATATTCAAACACATGATTAAGTTTAATAAATACTGACATTTTATGTGAACGAATCTCTACTGTAATATACAGAAATCATTTCTTTTGGAACTTTAAAATTTGACAGTTGTTTTAATATTTTTGTTTCACTATACATCATAGTTTAATACAGTAAATCTCTCATACATTCAAGACATTTCCCTTACATTTTTCCCTAAAATATATGATGGATTTCTAGTAGAGAATGCAAACAAAATAACCTTCTGTATATAGTATGACTAGCTTTTGAAAAGAAAATTCCATAGGACCTTAGCCCATTTACAATTATGTAAATTATTACAATGTTTTATTAAGGCCAATTGCATTGAGCTTTTTTTTTTAAGATTTATTTATTTATGCATACAAGAGTTGGGGTGTAGGGCAGAGGTGTGTGGGGTGGGGTGAGAGGATTCACCAGAGACATAAATACACTGCTGAGGGGAGCAGTGGGTGAGATAAGAGAGGTCTGATGCGCCATTGGGTTCCGATGTGGGTTAGCTCCCAGGCCAGGGACTAAACTTACCTGTTGACAAGTGGCTGTTGTCCATGGATTCATCACAATGTTCCATCCACCCCCCACCCTCTCATATGCCCCTCAGGGAAAATGGTATCGCTCTGTACTGCCACTCTTGCATTCAAGAGATACAAACAATACAATAGATTTATGTGATAGCAAAAAAAAAAAAAAAAGAAAAAGAAAAGTATTAAGAAAAGGAAGAAAGGAGGCAGATTCTTAAAACTCAATGTTTTCCACTAAGTATATGCCTCACATAAACACAAAGTTAAAAAGAATGTTTTGCTTGTTTGATGAGAGGTTTTAGGCATTTGGCCTTAGGGCCTATTTAAATATTTTAGTGATTCTCTTTGCCTTTCCCTCTTAGCTACTGAGAAGGCTGATATAATTTGAGCTACACTCAATTCAGAAAGAAAATGATGGAGAAAAGTAGTGACTATAGCAGACTCTGCTTTCAACTCATTGTCTGGAAGTGCATCAGAAAATCTATTCTGTTACTGGGCTCTTTCAATGCAGTAGTATTCCAGCTGCCTCAGGATCTAGAACAGAGGGGAAAAAGGTAGCAGAAGGCTTAGAATAGGTGTCAATAAGCCAAACTGGAGTTAAAATGTAAATCCATTAACTCAATACGTAACAGTGTCATGGACCACCATTTGTCAATGTAGGGTAGGTGGGAGAGTTCTCGGGCTTTCCTGCCCTCCCCTTGGGGATGGGTTTCTGCAGCCCTAAGGGCCATGTGCCTGATGGTGGGAACCTGGGGGTGTGTGGCTTACCATAGTGTAGCATGGGGGGGGGTGGCTTAGCATAGCATGGGGTAGTAGAGTAGTCACGGTGTGGTGTGGTGTGACAGTGTGTGGAGTACAAACAATAAAAACAACATTATGACAGCAACTAATGGGGCAAGTCTGCTTGGACTGATGCTGAACCTGCTTAGTTTAGGGTGGTTGCGTGACAGCTAATTCTAAAATCATAATTATTTTGCAAAAATATACCATAATTTATTAACACAATTTTTGTCATTTAGTCATTTTAATTATAGAAATGCCTCACAGATAAATATTTGTACACTGTACATGCTTATGCTTAATTCATCAGAAAAAATTCCTATGAATAAAGTATGAAACAAATTTGGATATACAGCTTTATATATTCATAATACATGTTATATAGCTATATTATATAATGAAAATATTTATAATATTAATGTATATCCCTGAAAATTTATTAATAACTATGTTATTTTTCTCTCATTTAGGAGGATTTACTTCTTTGGTCTGCTTCCATTTTATTCAGAGTTTACAACATCTTATATTTTAATTCTGAACAAACTTACCTACTCCATCCAATTGCCCTGAAAAAGAGCATGCATTTGATATAAGATTAAAGTATTTTAGAGGCTTATAGCAATGTAAATATATGTAATAACTCTTCACCTCTTTGCACTTTCTTTCAAAGGATAAGGGAAAATTAAACAGGTTTTATCTGGTGCTATATGCAAAGACACCAACTTGATTGCATTAATGTTCAACAACTAATGCCTATATCACCTCAACTGAAACTCAGGGAAATTCAATTTTTTAGTTGTATACAAGAGAACATTTATTTTGAACTAAAATTCTCTATTTGAGAATCTAATTTCCACGTGTGAATGATCTCATCTTTAAGTAAGAAAAATTTTGAGTTTATGTTCAGTATCACAGTACTGGCTAAGGAAATTATTTTTACAAATTCAATTTTTGGGTTAAAGATTAGGGTCTGATTTCTGGGAGATTACTTTCTTTTTTTGGATGCTATGAAATATGTAGAAAATTATACCACCCTATTGTGTGTATATGTTAAAAATAATTTGGGAAATATGAAAGAACTGATAGAGGGTTTGGTAAAATTTACATTTTTCAAAATAAATATATAAAGGTTGAACGGTTATGCTAAATATTGAACATGCATAGGATTTACATGATTAATAATTTTAAAATAGCTTAGCTCCATTAAGACATTTTTAATATCAGCTTTTATGCTGGAAATGGCCATATGACATTTTTGAACCTGAATTTTAATAATAGTCTCTTCAAATATGGATAAATATACAAATATAACATTTTTACCAAAGTAAAAATTTTAATGTTTCTTATTTTCTTTCTATGAACAACACTAGTGTGTAATTTTCTTTGAACTTTTAAATGAATTTTAATCCATTTAATATATTCATTGCAATCCATTTGGTGCATTAATATCAAGAATTTAAAAATTATCAGAATCCCCAATTTTTAGCATACTTGTCTTGGCAGAGATGCAACCCTGAAACTTTGGATAGTATTAAGAGGACATCAGCTAAAATACCAAGACTAGGGCCTTGCTGGTGGCTCAAGGGGTTGGGTCTCAGCACTATGAAGCTATCCACAGCCACAGCAGCACAAGTTCCATCCCGGCCAGGGAGCTTCCCA
This sequence comes from Scalopus aquaticus, assembly GCA_004024925.1. Taxonomy (NCBI): domain Eukaryota; kingdom Metazoa; phylum Chordata; class Mammalia; order Eulipotyphla; family Talpidae; genus Scalopus; species Scalopus aquaticus. The sequence goes on along the minus strand of PVIJ01005710.1, from coordinate 48,597 downwards.
GATGGCGCAGCAGACCTCTCCTGCCTCTGCTCCTCAGCAGAGTACTTCAGTCAATCTGCCTGTTCTTCTCCCCACTCTGTCTCTGGTGAATCTTTTCACCCCTCCACACCTCTGGCCTACACCCTAGCTCTTGTATCCATAAATAAATAAATCTTTAAAAATAAAAAATAAAATACACAAAGCCACTGTTGGAACTGGGTTAGGTAGGAGACCTCAATGGCAGTCACGTGTTTCGGATTCTGTGTGTTGTTCTCTGGTTCCTGGAACGTAAGTCCATCTGCTAACTCCAGGGGCCATTAGTGCAAGTTACTCTTGATGTAAACGCCCGGGAAGTGGAAGAGTCTTTGGCAGTACTGGACAACAGAGAATAAGCCAGCTCATACGCTTTCTGGTTTCTGGACTCAGGACACAGTGTGAAGACCACTGTCTCTGGTGAATCCTCTCACCCCCCACACCTCTGGCCTGCACCCCAGCTCTTGTATGCATAAATAAATAAATCTTTAAAAAACAAGACCATGTTACGATGGAACCACAGTCCAAGGACACCTTAAGTGTTTCCTTGTAGCTGAAAAAAACATTTCTAGGGGTTACTTGTTTCCCCGGCTTTCCCGAGATAAATTGGAATTGTAGTTCATCTGAAACATTGTCATATCAGTAAAGATGTATAATAATTTGTTTATTTTAAACAGTTTATGATTTATTCAACAGATAAAACTGCATTTTTAAAAAATGTACACCTCTTGCCTGGAATGATTATGTTATGTTTAAATGGAAACATTTTTACTATCCTCAAAAATTACTGTGAATTAGGTACTTTTATTAGCTTCATTTTACAAAGGGAGAAACTGAGATACACTAATCCTTGAAGGACCTGCCCAAGACCACAGAGGTAGAAAACATGGTGTCATGCTCAGATAGTCTAAATTCTACTGCTTCCTTATTTTAACCAAGCAGGAAAGAGGAAACATTTCTAAGAAGAGCTGATGGAGTCTGCATAGTCCTCAAAGACAAGTAAGGAAGAAAATATGTACCATATCTTTTTTACTCCTATCATAGGCTGATAATCATCCAAAGATTTAAAAGCAGTGGACCTGGTAGAAAACTTTCCAATTTGCCACATTTTCTTGGAAATATTTATCATCATTCTCCCATCTCGCCATTGGGATGTCCTCAAATCTTTGTCACCCTAGTGCCTAGCTAGGTTGTTCTCTTGCAATGTTTTTCGGTTTTGTTTTTTAAAGATTTATTTATTTATGCATACAAGAGCTGAGGTGGGGCCTCCCTGGTGGCACAACGGTTAAGCGCTGCGCTGTGGAGCTGTCGGCAGCAGCGATGCTAGTTCGACGCCCGCCCGGGGAGAATCCCACATCCTCTCCTGCCTCACCCGCTGCTCCCCTCAGCAGTGTATTTCTGATCTGCCTGTTCTGCTCCCTGCTCTGTCTCTGGTGAACCCTCTCGCCGCCCCACACCTCTGGTCTGTACCGCAGCTTGTATGTATAAATAAATAAATCTTTAAAAAAAAAAAAGAGCTGAGGTGTAGGCCAGAGGTGTGGGGGGTGAGAGGATTCACCAGAGACAGAGAGGGGAGCAGAACAGGCAGATCTACTGAAATAAACTGTTGAGGGGAGCACAGGTGAGACAGGAGAGGTCTGCTGCACCATGTGGAAAGCTCCTGGCTGAGGATCTAACTCCTGCTACAGTGATTGCAGATAACTTCGTAGTGCTGAGACTTAACCCCCTGAGCCACCAGGGAGGCCCTCTTCTCTCCCAATGTTAACTGTGAGCCCCATTAATGCACATTTTATCTATTCATGCCCACAAGCCTTGATCAGCCTTTTGATTAATTAGTGTCTCATGCACAGTTATACTGAATGATTGAATGAATTGTCTGCGTAAATCCTTCACCTTTCATATACTACTTACCAAAGATATTTAGAGCTAAAGTTGATTACATCTAGGCAGGTGTTAATAACATACTGCATGATCCAGTTTTATTTTCTTCTTCATTATTTATAGAAATTTACTGATTTAGCTCAAAAACTTTTAAATTTTAGAATTTAAACAAATGATATATTTAATGAACTTTCTTATAGCATAAATGATCTTCTAACTATGCAAATATTCAGTGCTTTCTAGACTAGGTATTAACCCTATTTAATCTATCAAAATTATATCTTCAGCATTCTGCTCTGATGTATTGTCTTTTCCCTAACAAGGAAATTAGAGTCTTCTTAATACTTTCCATTGAATAATGTCATAGTTACAAATGAGAAAAATATCCCTGCCTTCTGGAGTCTTACTTCAATTGTGAGTTAACATCAAAAAAGATAAAAATTGATTATATTGGAACTTTCTTCAAAAATATAACTAGATTATTTGAATGAATGTAATAATTTCTCAATTTAAATATTAATGTTAAAAAATATTTCCCACAAACAAATTATTTAAATAATAATTCAGCAATGAACCAAGAGTTTGAATTTAAATTTTACAGAGTGTAAAAATAATGTAATTATGAAATACTACTAATCATCTAATCTAGTTTTCTAATAAATATTATTTGAATATCACTTCCTAAATACACTATAGAAACATTTCAAAATCAGTATTTTATTGAAAAAATAGGTATCTTCATGTTTGCTAGTTGACATGAGAAAATAATCAATATGAACAGAAATCATCATGACTTCTAATGGGAAGACAACAATCTAAAAAATATAGAGTAAGCAGATATATTATGTATGACGTGAGTTTTGTTTTAATTGTAGTAAGACATATGTCATAAAACCTATGCTCTTAAAAATTTAAATACACAATACAGTATTTTGATTGTTAATGCTGGTGCAATGTTCACAGCAGGTCTCTTCATCTTGTTTTACTGAAACTTTATACCCATTGAACTTCACCTCCACATTTGCCCCAACCACTTTCCCTGGAAAGGACTATTCCAGTCTATTTTTATGAGTTCCAATACTTCCGATGTCTCAGATAAGTGAAATCTTGCAGCATTTGTTCTTCTGTTGCTAGATCATTTTACTTAATATAATGTCTTCCAGATTTATCCAAATTCAATCCAAATGACAGCGTTTCCTTCTTATTTAAGACTGAATATCATCCCATTGTATGTTTACAGGGGGTTACAAAATTGAGGTATTAATGAAATGTACATAAAATGAAACAGGCATTTTTACTTTCACTGTTAGTGTTTTTGATACTATACAGGTACATATGTATATATGCCATATCTTCAAATGAATGGATCAGCAAGTTAGTGCCCTTGCTGGGCAGAATTATCCGATCTCCTGTGATCATCATCATTAATTTAATAGAAGATAAATTAGTGGTGCGTGTGTGTGTGGGGGGGGTGTATGTGTGTGTGTGTGTATCTAGCCACCTTTACCTGAATGGATGCTAACAAAAGAGTATCAAAAGAGATGGACTTAGTCAGGGGTTATGACTTTTCCAAGTAAGCACAGAGACAAAAGTAAGGGGGCGAGAGTTGACCAAATAATAAGAGGAGAAATACTATGGTTTCCAAGATATTTGATCTTTGAACGAACACATGTCAGAACATAAGGCACAAATCTGTAAAAAGTGATTGAATGACACAGAGGAGAAAGATTGTTCCTGCTCACAAATTAAATGTGAAACCTTCCTTATTTGCAGAAATCTTTATTCTGCTTTATTTTCACTGCATTTATTGACATTTTAATATAATGTTTTTATAAACTCCATTCCCATACCCTCTAGAAAATATAAGCAATACCCCATGTTTTATCCAAGAGTCCTATTACCCTATAAATCAATGATTTTATTATGTTCTAAAGCCTATGAATATGCAAGAAGCAAAGAAGATGTGATTAGATTTAGTTTTATTAAACTGATAGAATGCAAATATATTCTTCTTTCTAACTTCTGTTTTTCAGACATATCTTTGGGGTTGTGGCAAAGGTTGAGGTTAAAAGAACAAAAGGTCCAATTGAGACTGGCCATAAAGACCTATAGAGAGGATGAAACCCTAATGAAAATCAGACAATGGCCATTTTGTCACTGGAGCTACTCCCTAATTATTTGTACAAATAGTACAGCCTCCCTTTTTCTTCTCATCATATTTTGTTTCTTTAGAAGCTTCTTCCAAAGGAGAAACTCCCTTAATAAGACAGAAAAAAAAATAATAGTTATAATTATTTTTCTGAGTATTTATCCTTAGTTTTATTGCCTTGTCTTTATTTTCATTAGTTGGAATCAAATTATTACCTCATAAAACAGGAAATGATACCATTCATGCTCTTATTTTGTTGGGTTTTCAGATGGCTTTTCTATATTAGCAAATACTGAATTTCAGCATTTGTAAAGTCAGGAACAAATATTTTTTAAACAGGAGTGCAGAAGAGAAATAACAATAAACACTGTAAGTAACATCTCATATCACTTTGACTTCATTGTTTATAGTGGAATATGTAAGACTTCAAATTTAGATTACTATAATTAGTTCCTGATGTTCAAAAGGTGTAAATATAATTAAATAACTAATAAGTAAATCATTTTAAAATTCAGATTATATTTTCAAGATAGAGGAATCTCTTGGAAGTCAGGGTTACATGATCTGAAAGTTAAGATAGTGAATATAATTAATCACAAAACTAACTTGTTTGTATTCATTTATTTGTAATTATTAGAAACTTGGTTAAAGACAGCTGGATATTATGTGTTTGTTTCAGTGCAAATATGGGTTGAAATTTATTAAATACATGGAGTTTACCTAAAGCTTTATTTCTTATTTTTGGATTTTCAAGATAACTACAGATTTATCAAAACAGATAGAGAAGCATGTAGTATATCTAGAAGTTTTGCATCACATGGTAAATATATTGACAGAAAAATTTAATAAAATATGCATTGCTATGCTCAAATTAAGCATAAGCAAATGTTATTTCAAATATTTCTTGTAAGTGTTTTATGTACATATGCAAATAGTGAAGAAAACTTTTAATATGTGAATTATTTACTATAATAGCAATCACTTGGGTATTTAAAGAGTCTATATTAGTAGCTCCTATGGATTTGTTGCGATTTACAGAGGGAAGTTGCAGGCAGCATATGAAAGATGTTTGTATGTGTTTTTTGCCTCCACATTTAAATTGAACAGCATAAATATTGTTTGCATAATTTTATGCTGATTCTTCTGTATTTGGTTAAAGAGATCCATGCTGTTATCATCAATTAGTTTTTATGATATACTTAACACAGAAAAAAACATTTATGCAATGATAACTTAAAAGACAATGCATGTGTTCACTGAACCTATTTTCTATAAATGATATAAAAACTAAAGTGATTGGTGATCCTTAATATTTCTGGCAGATAAAAGGAAGTGATTGATTCAGGCAGAAATCAGTTAATTTGCAAGAAGAGATGGAAAGGAATTCAAATCAGTTATAAGAAAATTTCTATGCATATGGCTTATAGTTTAAATTGATTGAAATTTTGGTAATATGGGCTTCAGAATTGGAAAATCCAAATGCTTCTCAAGCCCTAACAGCAGGAGATTGGATTGTCATTCATTGTCTTTTTTCAAGAGCTTCCATTTAAGTGCCAGACAGTGGGAGCCAACTCAGCTGTGAAAAAGAGATGAATGGCACTGCTCTACCCAACTCACTCCAAGCCTGCTGTTTCAGCTGGCCTCTCAAGAATTGCTACCAGATGTGACCTGCGGCTGTTGAAATCACGGGAACTACACAGACCAAAAACCTTTGAGAGGATCTATAGTCACAAAGATACAGAAACAATCACTAGTCTTCAAAAGCTGTTCAGCGTATAGACATCAGTATTCTTTCTAGAAGGGGCCAAAGAGGACATGGACTAGAAAGATCTTCTACAAGGGGGAACCAAGGTCCATGGAGGATAATGGAAGAAAGAATTCCTCAAGAATAGTACTAAGATTGTCAGATAATCATGGAAATTCATCCATTGAGGGCAATGAGTTTTCACAATTTCTGCCCACAGAGGTTGGTAACAATTAGAATATATTTACTATTAATATATATTTATGCTGTTTTTCTCATTATCACACTCTTTTGTTGGCAATTATCTTGCTCCTTCACCAATTTATATTGGGTGAAGTAAATAACTGTCTTTTAATATATCAACCATCAGGAAATAAAGGGCTTTATCTTGACTGACTTCAAAGAAAAATGCTGACACCAAGAACCTGGAATGGGCTATTTTTGGTAACTAGTAATTTCTTTGGAAATTTGATAACAACATAAACAGAAGCTTGAGTATAATTAAACAAGCATTTTTAATTGATTCATATTTCATCTCTATTTATTTTTTATTTTAGCAGCCTCAACATTGCAATGGCCACATGATGACACAACACTGGTCCAATCCCAGTCTCTATTACTTCTAAGAGAGTGGTTATAAAGGAACATTCTGGTCACTGATTTGCTTTTGCAGTTCATATCCATAAGAAGAAGCTGTCCGCCTTCAGTTTCCTACTTCCTTCTTGCAAGTTGCAACAATAACACGAATGATTCAGATTTGGCCATGCAAATAAATAAAATGCCCTAAAGCATGATAAAACTAGAAGATCAAATAAACATGATTTCTGGGATGACCCTTTAGAATAGAGTTCATTCTGGCCTGTCCATTCATTATCTACTAAGTTCTTTCTCCAGAATTTTATAAATGTGTATTGTCTGCCTTCTGTGGAATAACCGTTCTTATGGAAAACTTTAGATTCAGCATTACTTTCTAGTTTTAATCATGGCATACCATTTTAACTACATATATGACAAATTGTTTTCTTACTTTGGAGGTAAAGAAATAAGAAATTTATTTCTTATGCTCGGGGTTAATCATACTGTATCAAATTTTCCCTCAAAGTGCTGTGATATTTCAATTTATAGATTCAAGTCTTACTTTAAATTATTATTGAGTTTTAAATCTATTATTGTTCAAGAAGCTAACTATGGGCTCACTAATGTTCCAATATTCTTGGGATACATTTTTTTTAAAGATTTATTTATTTATGCATACAAGTGGGGTGTAGGCCAGAGGTGTGGGGTGGTGAGAGGATTCACCAGAGACAGAGTGGGGAGCATAACAGGCAGATCTACTGAATTACACTCTGAGGGGAGCATCAGGTGAGATAGGAGAGGTCTGCTGCGCCATGTGGGAATCTCCCTGCCTGGGTACCGAGCTCATGCTGCAGTGGCTCTGGGGATAGCGTCATAGCACCATGCTTAACCCGTTGCGCCACCAGGGAGGTCCTGGAATACATTTTTTCATGAAGTATTGGTTTTCTATTGCTGCTATACAAATTGACATGAATTGGGTGTGTCAAAACACCAAAAATCACTACTTATAGATAACACTGTAAACACTGAGATTGTTACTGACTTAAAAAGATCCTAATCTGTAGTATCTTGGAGTGCTGAACATGAATATTACCCTGAAAATTTTTTAATGTCTCTCATTTTGAAGATACTTCATATAATTCATTTTATGTGTTTTACTGTGTAAATTTATCCAGTAGGACTGCAACAACATCCTAAATCAGCCTAGAATGATGTAATATTGCATCGCATTGCATAATACTATCATGCACACATCATCCAGAGTTGATTGCATCATTTTCTGATGCAATGCAATACTACTGCCAGACGGCTACTGAAGCAAGCTGACATCAGCAGTGCACTATAGAAATCCCCGTGGAAAGGTCGAGCATTGAAAATATTTCAGACTTTGTGCGAGACAGTTAAAGCTACTTTCCATAGAACTGTTATTCTTTTATCCATTTAGGCACAATACAGAACAGTGATGCCTTGAAAGTGCATTAATAGTGTGGACAATTTCTGCTCTATTTGTGAGGAAGGGACATTTGCCAACTGGAAGAAAAGTATCACTTCTCAAGTGAAGAAAGCTTATCATCTTTACTTCGGATGCAAGGTTGGTGACCAAGACAAGTCTTGGGTCCCTCATCTATGCTGTGCTATATGTGCAACACAGCTTTCACAGTGGTTAAATGGCAAAAGACCATCCATGCCGTTTTCAGTCCCCATGGTGTGGAGAGAGCCAAGCAGCCACATAAAAGAATGTTACGTCTGCTTGGTTCCTCCTCTTTCAGGCGGAATAATGAAGTCAAAGAAGTCGAGAATAGTCTACCCAAACATTCCGTCTGCATTGAGAACAGTTCCACATAGTGAGGGACTTCCTATTCCAGAACCTCCAGTACCATATACTCTTGATTCAACCGATGAGGACAATGGTGAGCCGATCTGTTCTTCTGTTCCATCACCATGCAGTGATCCAGATTTTCACTGTGGTTTATCATCAACCCCACACAGACTAACACAGGAAGAACTAAATGACCTGGTTCGTGATTTGGACTTATCCAAGAACAAGGCAGAATTGCTAGGATCAAGACTCCAACAATGGAATCTTCTACTAGAAGAACATTTCTTGATGTAAACATTCAGTTATTGCTGATTAAAAAAAAAAAAACTAGAGCCAAAATTAGAATTTGACTGTCATATTCGTGTTGAACACATACGAATTGATAGGCAATGACTAATTTTATTTTAGTAACATGACTTTTGTGAAAATTTGTTGACCAGAGCAATAAATTGTGTCCAAAGTCAGACCAGCTCACATAAGTGAGCTGTCAAGGTGTTGGCAAGGCTACACGATCTCTGAAGACTCTGAAGAACAGTGAAGAACAGTCTATCCCCATGACTGCTTATAGCTTCTGGAAAATTCCTGAATTGATATTGGCTCACGACCTCTTCATCCTTTTTCAAAATCAACATTTCACACCTCTTGACCTTTCCCATATCTACATTTTTTTTTCCTCTAACCTCTACATTTAAAATACCCTCTGCATTTAAGGATTCACTTGATCAGGGGGGACCCCGAGGGGTAAGTGAAGCAATTTCTCCATCTCTAGGTCCATGTCCTTTATCACATCTACAAAGTCACTTTTGCCATATGACATATATATCATCAGGTTCCGAAGATTAGGTTATGGGTTCCTTTGTAGGCTTACTATTCTGTCTACCACAGAAGAGATATTTTTCATTTTGTTTCAAAAATCAAAGAAAAAATGTTTCTGCTCAAAGTCTTTCAGAAAATAGAAAAATGAACATATTCTAACCAATTTTATTACACAAAAATTAACCAAATAATTTGTTTTATAACACCATAATCAAACATGCAGATTATGAAAAGCAAAGGGATGCAAAACCTTTAGGACAATACTTATTTTCCTCAGAACTATCCCAGAGTACCTCATAAATGAGGGCCTGAATGTGCTTTGGATATTTATGTCTTAATATTAACATCTAAAAATATTATGGGAAAATTATTCAGGTATTCTTGATAGACTTGGGGCTTATATGATTTAATATATATGTTAAATATTAATATTCATTGCTTTTCTCTATTGAATGTACAAAAATATTTGTTTCCTGTGATAAAAAGCAACAAAAAATTTTTGTTCTCTGTGGCATCTTGTAAAGAACAATGAGTTTTTAAAAATATTTGTTTCTTCATCATATTATAAATCATATTCTCTTTCTTTATACTGTATGTTTTTCTTCTAAATATCACTACTTTCATAACTAAGTGGCTACTTCAAAATCCAAACTGATGATTGCGTGCCAAAGTTAAACTACAAAACCTATCTTTACTTCTTAACCAGAAGGAACTATTTTATTTCCTTTCTCACCTCTTTTTATATACTTTGACTCAAACTTTTTTGCTAAATTTGCTCATTCGTTCATCAAGTCAGAGCTATCATTTTTTTCCCATACTTATATTTTTCATTATTAAATCCAACAAATTAGTTTGGCTGACATAGATACTTTTAGAGAGTGTGGAAAACAGGAGGAAAGAGATAGATATTTTTTTACTTTCAAGTTGTTTTACTCTATAACATATGTTCAAATAAAATGTAGCTTAAATTTAAGTCATAATTGCTGAATTTATCTACATGATGACTAGATAAAAATGTTTAAATGTCTTGTTTTGTGCCAGTCTTAAACTACTGATAACCAGTGTTGTGGTTGGACTGGTTGGTGTGGTCCTTGTGATTAAGATGTCCTCAGCAATAGCAGTCAGAAAAGTTTGGGGGCAAAATTATAACTCACAGGTCCTACACAGCACAGAGTGCATCTGGGGTCTACACAGAGAAGTCAGGGGAAGTGGAGGAAGAGGAGTAGGGAAAAGAAGGGAAATATAAAAGGAGAGATGGAAAACAGGAAAGAGGAAGAGAATGGAGAAAAGGAGAGGTGAGGGGGGAAGAGAAAGAGTGCAAGATAGAATGAGAGTCTGGGGTTTGCTATTATTGCATCCGGGGGTAGAGAACCTAGGGTTCCATGGGCTCATTCTTGGTGAATTTAAATATTAAAGCAGGAATTTAAAGCACCAGAAGATTTAAAGCAACAGTAAAACAAGTAGTCCAAATGTCATTTGTGGCACTCAAACAAGATGTCTAAAACAAAGGAGTCTCAGGTGTTGAGAGGTGGCAAGGCTTTCTATAATCCTGACTGGCCAAGTGTTGATTGAGATAGTTACATGAGATAGTTACATGAATTGTCTACCTCCTTCATCAACACTTAACCCATACACTTGCATTCCAAAATGATTGTATGCAGATACTTTAAAAAGAAAAGCTATTAGCAAAAGTTGTCAAGGATTATGGTTTTGTGTTACTGCTGTTGGCTATGTTTTTAACTGCTAGTGAAAATCCCTATAGGTGTAATGATAACAGATTAATAAAATATCAGAGGATAGCTCTAGTATTCTCTTCTAGAGAAATCATTCACTTTCTTGATCTGGTCACAATATAAAAATTCCAATTAAATTGAAAGGGATTATGTTAAGTGAAATAAGCCAGAAGGAGAAAAGCAAATACTGGCTAGTGTCACTTATATGTGGAATACAGAGAAAATAGACAAAGTAGCAGAGAAAATCAAATTCAAAAATAAATCTTTGAAAGCTGACTATAGAACTGAGGCATTGGGGCCTCCCTGGTGATGCGTGGGTTAAGTGCAACACTATGAAGCTATCCAGAGCCACTGCAGCACAAATTCGATACCCGGCCAGGAAGATTCCCATATGGCGCAGCAGACCTCTCCTGTCTCACCCGCTGCTCCCTTCAGCAGTGTACTTCAGTTGATCTGCCTGTTCTGCTCCCCACTCTATCTCTGGTGAATCCTCTCACCACTCTACACCTCTGGCCTACACCCCAGCTTGTATGCATAAATAAATAAGTTAAAAAAAAAAAAAGAACTGAGGCATTGGGGGTGGGAAGAACATGCCAAAGTGTGGAGGGAGCATGAGGGACTGCGGTGTTGGACTATGGAGACAGAGGGAGAGCTTGTACTTCCAAAATACAAACAGTTCTATAATTCAATGTTAACTCAGTCAAAAGTAAAAAAATAAATAATAAATAAACATTTCTTCCTAGCTCCTTTCAAGCATCCAAGCTAAATTCTCCTTTCCTGTACTGGGTCCCTCATGCATGAAACTCTAATAAAGATTTCATTGGTTCAACTACAAAAAAAAAAAAAAAAGAAAGAAAAGAAAAGAAAATTAAATAGAGAGAGTTTTAAACTATGGGTGATAATTAATTCCTGAGCAACGAGCAGCAGAGCAAATCATAAATCAAAGCACACCAATATAATTGCCTCTTTTATAAAATTCTAAACTTAGGTGTTGATTTTAATACATTCATTAACTATTCTGTCATATTTTCCCTTGCAATCCTTAATTAATTTAATTTGAGTATGCATGATCACCTCCATATGGAATAAGTATAATTAGTATAAATATATAATAAAATAATTAGTATAATTATTAAAAATAACTATATTACTATCAATAAACTATAGCTATGTATGTTAAGATACAATAAAATTATTTAACCCTTTGCACTCCGCTGTCCCCTCTCAGGGGACATCGGAATTCTAGCATATCACTTGGATGTCCCCTCTCAGGGGACATTGCAGTTTATTAGTGATTACGGGGAATTGAGTTATTTCAACGCAACTTTTTGAGACATGCATGTTTCCCTGAAATTTTATCTTGAAATGGCACAAAAAATTAAATAAAAATATCGTAAAATTACTAAGATATATACAAGAAATGTCAGCGGGTTTTGTGTTGGACGAGAACGTGCACTAATCAGCCTGCAATGCATATTGGGGAGTGTGACAAAACTTATCATACTGTACAAAATTATAAACAATGAATATTGTTTTTTTTTGCAAATATACATTCCTCGATGTCACCCAATTCATATAAGTCCAATATCATTATAATACGTTACTTGGTTCCAAAATTATACTAAATAATACAAGGGTCTGTAAATGCACGTTTCCTCCGCAAAGTAGCGTCGAGGAGCTGGTAGCCAATGTCCAGAATGGTTCGGAGTGCAAAGGGTTAATAATGTGAACAGCAATGAATGCTATGTGATGGGTTCAAAATTTTCTCTAGTACTGGAATACAATTCCGACTAACGGAACTCAGTGGCATATGGGTCCCAAACACTAATTTATTTGTGGATGCCTCTGTTCAATTTGTAAAATCTTATGAAATAACTGGGCTTGGCCTTATGATCATTGATATTGTTTGGAATATACGATTTGTTGGTAGAAAAGTGATAGGAAAACATCACTTTCATAAAAAGTTCTAATCAATGAATCATGTTATAAAACATACATGATGTTAAAATCCCACAAGTCAAATTGATGAATCTGGAAAAGAAACAAATACAAACCTACCTTAATAAGATATAATTGAATATTTAAAAACAAAAACTAACATGGAGTTTACAGATATTTTGCTGTGTCTTTCTTAAGCAGAGAATTTGTGTAGATTTCTATGGACTCTTTTTTCTATACTCACGAACAAGACCAGATTACTGACTTTAAAAACTGAGAGAAAGTACAGAAAATATAAAATAATTTACTCCATAAAATTTTTTAAAGATTTATTTATTTATGCATACAAACTAGGGTGCAGGCCAGAGGCATGGGGCAGCGAGAGGGTTCACCAGAGACAGAGTGGGGAGCAGAATAGGCAGATCAACGGAAATACACTACTGAGGGGAGCAGCAGGCGAGGCAGGAGGGGTCTGCCGCGCCATGTGGGTATGTCCCTGGCAGGGCATCAAACTCACACCACTGCTGCTGACAGCTCCACAGCACAGCGCGTAACCACTGTGCCACCAAGGAGGCCGTACTCCATAAAAATTTTGTTGAATTAATTCAAAGCTATTTTGTTAAATTGAAATTGCATTACTGAAAATTTTGTATTCAAAATATTTTCTATATTTTTGGAAATCACAGAATAAAATTTATATTGCTCAAAATATGCATTGTAATATTATCTGGGAAATGGTGCAATTAAACGAAAATCTCAGACACATTTTTCTTCATTCAACACCACCCTGAGTGGAGTAACAAATAGTAAATGATACCAACAAAAAAGAAAAATAATAATACTATAAAATCACATATTATTTGTGGTCTAATAAATAAGTAAATAAACAATGACATATATCACTCAAAGTCATGACCACATATGAATACTGTCTCTGATATGAGTGAGCTTTCTATAACATCCACAAATCAATTTGAGTTCCAAAACAGAATATAGAATTATCTATTAAAAATGAAAACCATGTACATTCTTGCTTTAAAATATCCAACTGTGAAAATAAAATTGAACCATCAGACTCAATGAAAATCCATTACAAGACATGAGATCTCTTTTCTGGCGTATTTTTTATAGAAACAAGGAATCATTCTATCATAAAGTACTGAGTGTGAATTTATATCTGTTCTAGAGATATCCAGTAAAAGTATAAATTATATTTTCATTAATAAGGCTACATTTAAAAATATTAGAGGAAAGCGATCGTCAGAATGATTTTTTAAATGAGCGGTAGAGATTCATAATTTTATGTACTATTTCAGAATATTCTTAAACATTTTGCAAGGTAATAAGTTGATTGAATAAGAGTGTAGAATAATGAAATACATAACATTTTATAACTTTTTTTTATCTGCCTTCAGAGTAGCACATGCCTATTACCTGGAATTAGTCCATTACTCTTACCCTCAACATTTGAGCCATTCCTGATGGGCAATTTCTACTGTAACAAAGGCCCACACTGTGCTTGGGTAGGTCAATAAAAGTATTAAGTAATCAGATAAACATTATGTCTTCTGGCATGATTAAATGAGATCAATGTTTTTTGGGGGGTTTTTTGGCGTGGGGCAGCGAGAGGGCTCACCAGAGACAGAGTGGGGAGCAGAACAGGCAGATCAGAAATACACTGCTGAGGGGAGCAGCGGGCGAGGCAGGAGAGGTCTGCCGCACCATGTAGGATTCTCCCCAGCTGGGCAGCGAACCCGCATGGCGCGCTGCTGACAGCTCCACAGGGCAGTGCTCAACCCCTGCGCCATCAGGGAGGCCCGAGATCAATGTTATATAAAACACACACACACACACACACACACACACACACACACACACACACACACACACACGGTAAAAAGGACACTAACATAACCTACATTTAAGTTTTACAAGACGTGGCCAAAATTGGTTAGCACTTTATTTTTTTTCTTTAAGATTTATTTTATTATTTATGCATGCAAGAACTGGGGTACAGGCCAGAGGTGGGGTGGGGAGTGAGAGGATTCATCGGAGACGGAGTGAGGAGAGAACAGGCGGACCCACTGAAATACACTGTTGAGGGGAGCAGCTGGCGAGAGGGGAGAGGTCTGCTGCGCCATGTGGGTCAGCTCCCTGGCCAGGGATTGAACTTATGCCACAGTGGCTGGCAATAGCTTGACAGCTCTGAGATTTTAACCCCTGTACTACCAGAGAGGCCCTGGTAATCACTTTAAATACTCAATGTATACATACTTACAACAGAGGGTCATTTTTTTCTCATTTTCTGAGGTGCCTTCAAGTCAGGATGCCTGACTTGAAGATAATAATAGTACTCATTACTACTGTCATAACAAATAATCAAATTTTAGTGCTTAAAGCAACCAAAATTTAGTAACTCATAATCTTTGTAGGTCACAGGTTCTAATTAGCTCTGCTGATTTCTATGCTCTGGATTTCAGAGTCAGTTCTCAGCCAACTGGACTCTTCTCAGGAGACTCTGGGAAGTAGTCACTTCCAAGTTCATTCAGATTGTTGGCAGAACCCAGGTTCTTATAACCACAGGACTGGGATTCCATTTCCTGTGCCCTGTCAGCTGGCTGACACCCTAAGCTCCCACAGGTTTTTCTCTGGTCTCTGCAGGAAGAAATCTATCTCCCAGGGCCAGCACTGGTGCCTGAAATCCTTCTCACGCTGGACTCTCTGACTCACCTTCTGCCACATCCTTTTTGCCAGAGAAAATTCTCTTTTAAGGGCTCATGTACTTAACAGGGCCCTACTAGGTCATAAAGGACATTCTCCCTGTGCTAAGGCACATGACTTCAATTGCATATGAAAGCTCATTTATGCCACACAAAATAACTCATTGTTCTTGCTATAATCTTTCCTTCCTTCCCTCCTTCCTACTGTCCTCTTTCCCTTCCCCCTTCCTGCCTTCCCCCCTCTACACCTTCCCTCCCTCCTATGTTTTATTGTGATAACACCTTTTCAGATGTATGTTACCATATCACACCCACCCCAAGGCATTCATAGTCCTCCACCATAGCCCACTGGACATCCCCACTTTGTTGGGAGGTTACCCCTCTCATAGCCTCAGTTTTTCATTTAAAAGATTTCTGGGGTTTTGCTTTTGTTTTGTCTGTTCCTTGCTTTGTTTTCCTATTTTAACTCGAGTGTAATCATGTGATATTTGTCTTTCTTCTTTTGATTTATTTCGCTTAGCATAATCCTCTCCAGTTCCATCTAGGTTATTGCATGTCAAAATGATAAGAAATAATAGAATCTGCATTGAAGTGCAGGCCAGTTTTTAAACGAACCTACAGCAAATGCCTAATTTCCTTATCCCATAGATAGATAGACAGACAGAGATAGATAGATAGATAGATAGATAGATAGATAGATAGATAGATAGATAGACAGACAGACAGACAGCAGGCATATATTCAAATGTCCCTATATGGCATGTAGATGCAGGAATGTGGCGAAGGATGGATAGGATAAAGACATCTGAAGTGTGTGTGTGTGCTGGAATGTGTGTCTGTGTTGCGCTATGAATTACATCTTAGAAAAGAGTAAAAGTTTGAGGAGATCAACATAAGATAGATTTTGTGAAAAATCAAGGCAATCTGATTAGCAGGTGAATCCTCTCTGGTTCTTCCTTACTTTTTTGATAAATAATAAAATATTTTCACTTGTTCATTATAGCTTTTACTACAATCCACCTATTTTTCCCTGCAGGCCAAAATGTAGTAAGGATATAGAATTATTTGAAAAACACCATTACAATTTTGACCTCTCCCCTATTACTAGAGAAAAAACATTTGTCATGAACACATAGAGATTACACGCAGTGCAGACAAAGTCCAAGTGCAAATCAAAGGCACTGCCAATGTATTTCATTTTATAGTAATGTATCAGACCAAAGAGATTTTTCATAATTAAATTTTTTAATTAAACCTTGTAAACATTATGCTAAGTGAAGTAAGTTCGACACAATAAAAGCAAATGCAGAATAATTCCACTTACATGTGGTACCCAGATTAGGGAAATTCAGAGATAGAAAATAGACGAGAGTGTATTGCTAGGATGAGGGCAAATGGAGAGTAATGGTTTAATGGGTGCAGAGATTTCTTGAAGATGATAAAAAAAATCTGGAAATACGGATAATTTTGATTATACTTAATGTCACTGAACTATTTACTTAAAATGGTTAAAAAAGAAAAATTTATGTAATATTTTCTCAAGAAAAATATTTTAAAAAGTATACCAATCCTAGAACATCACACACACAGCCCTTCACTATTTCATGTTTGATGCCAATGATTACAAAAGGACCATCCTCAAAAGTGTTGACCTTAACTAATAAGCACACCACTGTATCCTCTGCACCCAGAAGTGCCTTGAACAAATTTGTCATCTTACAATATTTGTTGTTACTAAGCAAACAAATGGGACCAGGAAATACTACATGCACAGACGTGTGTGTGTGTAAAAATAAAACTCTCTGCATAATATTTACATATATATTCCTTCATAAACCAGATCATAGTTGCATGGGTTTGTAGTATTAAATACTATTTTGTTGTTCATGAACTTTTTTAATTACAAAAAAGAAAGATGCCATGTACTTAAATATTTTTCCCATGTGAAATCTGTCCTTTAATAACACAATACAAGCATGGAGAATTGCCCAAAATAATACACAAAATTTAAAATAAAATTAAACCTCAGAATCGTAAACATCGAGGCGAACCAAATAAAAAAGACAGTTTTTGATCACACTATCAGGTTCCATTTAGTGTCAAAAACAACCATCTATGAATACTGAGTAGTCTATTGAGGATTTACTTAATTTGCAGTGACACAAATAATTATTTAAAAATGACTAATGCAATAATTTGAAAGTTTAACAAATTTAGGCAAAGGCCAGCAGAGGCCTCACAACCTCTCTGGAGGCCCTGTAAGTGCCTGCCAATATGTGTGGAGACCCTGGACCCACACAGTGGCACGTGCCAGAGTGCCCATAGGCCTTGCAACCTCTAGTGAGACATTACCAGCACCCACCCAGATCAGCAAAGACAGCTTGACCTTCTGAGATACTCCACCAGCATTAATGGTGCCTTGAGGGATTTATACCCCAAAGCAAGTAAACAAAAAAGAACACCAACAACTGGAGCTACATCAAACTAAAAGGCTCTGCACAGTGAAAGAAACTGTGAAAAGACACCCTACTGAGTGGGAGAAAATATTTGCACACCATACATCTGACAATGGACTGATATCAAAAATAAACAAAGAAGTCATAAAACTCTATAAAAACATACATAACCCAATCATAAAAGGGCAGAAGAACCAAACAGACACTTGTCCCAAAAAGACATTCAAACTGCAAGCAGGTGCATGAAAAAATGTTCACTATCACTTATTATTGGAGAAGTGCAAATCAAGACCACAGTGAGATACCACCTCGCACCTGTGAGGATGGACCATATTCAAAAGACTGGAAACAACAGGTGCTGGCAAGGATGTGAACAAAAATCCTCCTACACTACTGGTGGGGAAACACATGGGTTCAGACCTAGCAGAAAGCAGCATGGAGGTATCTCAAAACATTAAAAATGAGTCTTCTATTTGACCCAGTAATTCCACTCTTAGGTACCAAAATTTCAAAGACAATAATTTGAAAGGAAACTTGTACTCCTGTGTTTATTGCAGCACTACATTTTATGGCTAAATTACTGAAACAACCCAAGTGCCCCCAAATAGATGAGTGGATCAGGAAGAGTGGTATATATTCACAAAGGGATTTACCCAGTGATCAAAAAAGAGATGCGTGCCATTTTCAAAAACATGGATGGAGCTGAAAGGGATAATGTTAAGTGAAATAAGATAAGTCAAAGATGAATCCCAGATGCTGTCACTAATATGTGGAATATGAAGTAATTAAACTAAGAGTCAGATAAAGGAAAGCTTAAAAACTAACCCTTGTTTGCTGACTACAGAACTGAAGTACCAGAGGGGTGAAAGTTGAGGGAGGGGTAAGAATAAAGAAGGAAGCACAGTGGACTATGGGTGATTTAATGGTGGGTACAAAATGGGAGTAATATATGATGGGGGTATCCAAATATTACCTCAATTGAAAAAAAAAACACCTAACTTATAACAAGGAAAATTAAACAAATTTGAATCAGAATTAGTTTCATGTATCCTTATACCAAATAAGATACAGCACTTCTCTCAAACAGGAAAAACTGAGAAAATAACAGTAATTAAAGTAAAATAATATCATTGTAAAATGGTCTAATGGATAATTTAACAAACAAGTATCAGTAAGATTTTGTTGCTTTTCATAAAATTCCCTGTGGTTAAGAAATTGAATGACTATTCTAGTGAGCACTAAAATAATGAACTTTTGTGCTGCATGTGAAAAATTAAACTGTTCTTTATAGAAGACAGAGGACAATTTTATATCATAGAAGTACAAATTGTTTTAAAAGCCTGTGTAATGACATTTCCCCTTTCCATTTTGAAATCTGAAATTATATAGGTCTTGCAAATCTATGTGTGTGGACCATAACCTAGTGAGATGAATCAGAGAAAACAACATTTTGGGAAAGATAGAAACTTCAAAATAAAGAACTGATTTTATTTATTTATTTTCTTTATATATAAGGAGAGATCAAGCTTCTTCATTTATTAAAATATAGGAGGGAAAATCACTATACTGTGTGCTTGTCTTCCTGTGTGAAACCCTAAATTTGCTATAGAGATCTTTGCCAAGAACTCATTGATTGAAAAGTCTACATATCACTCCAAATTGACTAGCATTTCATCAATGTGGTTATATCCGAAGAATTAAATCTACTATAGAAATGTTAGTATGTTAACCAGCAGATATCTCGGCTGAACATTGGGCCTGTAAGAAACATCTAAAGAGAGATAAGAAACTCAGAACTGGAAACAAAAGTTTGCTCAGATCACAAATTTATCAGAAATATTACAGGACGAGGTTGGGCAATTTCTAAGTTCTTTTTCAAGCATGATTACTATAACAAAAGGTCAAGAAAAATTATTTTTCGTATGTGGCATTTTCAGCATTCCTACCTGTTCACAAGAAAAGTTGCCCCATTAAAACTTTGAAGTTCAAGTAAGAAGCAATTGCCAGGGTCTAAAGATAATGAGGAATAGGAAAATTACATGAATGAAACAAAAGTAAAGCATGTCCACTGGCCTTTATTTGAACACTAAATAGTCTACAAAGCTCTTTTTGGTTTGGAAATATTTATGTCGCTTTTAGCATTTTAAAAGTTCATGGGGTGGTATGATCTACTAATCATTCATTTATTTATTCATTCATCACATATTAATTGATTACTTAAAATGGGCAAAGTAACTTCCTGCTATTTAGAAAAAAAATAATAAACTCAATCTTTGGGAAGGTAGAATCCATCAGTCCTAGAATGGAAAGTCACTATATTAGAACAGATCTGTCTGAGAAAATCCAAGTTCATTATTTTTTATTGTTATTTATATATTTTACATTTGTATTCCCCTTGAGTAACCCACCATCGATTATTATTTCATTTGACTAATGGGGCCCTGGGGGCACCACCTCAAAATTTAGGGAAAAACCTATGTTCATTCAGCTGCAATTAGTTACAAAAAGGTTACAACTATGATAAGCTACTTAATCTTTGGGAAAATCCTGAGTGTTTTGACAGCATATCACATAAAGCAAAAATAATTTAAGAGATACTTTTTTCTAGTAGTGGATAGGTTTGGAAGTTTTATAATTAGGGGACACAATGTATTGAAAATGTGATTTACTTCTTGTGTCCACAAACTTTCCAAAAAAATATTTTTAATTCTACATTTCTTTATTTCAGATTTTTCAGGAATTTAAAACTAGTTCCAATGTGATAGTGAGTACTATCAAATAATCCTGAAGAAAATCAGTTTAAAATAATAAACTTGGTTTTCTGAGAACATTGAAATCTTTGTATTTACTCCTCAACCAATGAAAAATGTAAAGTGATTTTGATATAATTCTTGTGAAAGTCATTTTATAATCTTATCAAAAGGTTAACTATGCAGGTACAAAGATAAGTTTTAGGCAATAAACTTAGTTATATAAAAGTATAGAGAATAAGGGCCTCCCTGGTGGCGCAGCTGTCGGCAGCGGCGACACTAGTTCGAAGCCTGGCCAGGGAGATTCCCACATGGTGCAGCAGACCTCTCCTGCCTCACCTGCTGCTCCCCTCAGCAGTGTATTTCCATCCATCTGCCTGATTGGCTCCCCACTGTGTCTCTGGTGAACCCTCTCGCCTCCCCAAGCCTCTGGCCTATACCCAGCATGTATGCATAAATAAATCTTTTTTTAAAAAAAGTATAGAGAATGATACATAAGCATATTTTTGCTAAATGAATTATTCTCAAAGTTTCTGATTGAATGTCAGCATTTCTTGACAAAGAAAAGAGTTGAGAACAATTAGGCTAAATATCAGTTTAACTCTTTGCTTCCTTTTACTAGGGGGAAATTCTAAGCATTTCAGTCATGTGGCAAGAGTAAATAAGGGTTTCTTTCAAGGCAGCCAGTGAATAAGCAGATCCTGAGAATTTTTCTTAATCTGATAAATTTATTTCTCCAAGTAGTATGGTTATATATAGAAGCCACCAATTCCCTTATACTCCTTATTTTCATGAAAATATCATTATGCCAGAAGATAAATGACAAAGTAAATTTTTATTTCATTATGTATTTATTACAGGTGTCCAGAGGTGGTAACTGAAATAATTCTTTTTTCACTGCTTGAAAAGGAATTCCAATATCCGTTTTAACACTGGTAATCACAACATTAGTGCCTTTGAGTCTAATCAGATGAGGATGAAATTTCAAGATTTTGAAGATTCTCATAGCTAATTTTTAAGATTCTGAGGAATTATTTCTGTTACCAATAGTTATTTCATTCAGGGTTAAATTCAGAAAGAATGACTGCATCTGTGCCTGGAGTTGGACCTGATGTAAGATAATCCACCTGGAAAACAGGAGAAGGAGCTAGTGGCACAGTCAGTGAATAAAGCAAGTAGGAAAGTACTGATATCTATTTGTTATCTCTCACTATGGGGTACAGCAAAGCAAGCAGTAGTCAACAGTACCTCTGACTTTCTCTCTTGATCAATTGAGCCACAATAACCTTCAGAGACTAGTGAATGCAGCTTCACTTCTGCACTCCAAATTATTTCAACAATTTTTTTTTCCCTCTCTCTCTCTTTTATTCTCTAAATGGAAAACAGGTAGAGAAGGGATTTCTAGAAAAATAGTTTTAGATTCTCTGGGTTGCCACACTAATCTACTGGTTAACCTAGGGAGTCTGTAGGCTGAGTCCTGGCGGGCCTATTGGTTGACTTAGAAGCTTCCAGATTAAAGCTGCGGACAGTCAGCTGGTCAACGTTCGGGGTCTCCAGCCAACGACCAGAGCTGGGTGGCTGCTCAAACTTGGCAACCGCCAAAGGTCTGGGCCAGCCTGCTGGTCAACCTCAGATCCTCCAGGCTGATCCCAGCTCCAGCCTTCTGGTAGACCTCTGGAGCCTAACCCTGAGCCCGAGGACATCCAGCTGGTCAAAAACTGGGTCCTCCAAATTGAGTCAGGGCAGTACTGCTTTCACTTTGGGAGCTTCTAGCTGAGTTAGGGTCTTGGACACTCCAGCTGTTGGACATTGGGTCCCTACAGGTTTAGATAGGGTCCAGGGTTTTCCTTCCTGGTCAGGGCTGGGCTGGGCTTTCCTCACAAGCAACTCCAACCTGATCACAGGTTTGACAGGCTGTTCAGCTTGGGAGCCTCCAGGCCATATCTGGACTTGAGTATGGTTCTGGAAAGGGCCAGGATCCGAATTTGAGATCCTCAAGGCAGAGCCCTGGTTCGGCCAGCTTTTCAACCTCAGGAGACTTCAGGCTTAGTCCATGTCAGATACAAGATAAGGGTGGCAGTTATGTCGGGAGCATTCACTGGTAAACTGAGGGAGTCTGCAGGCTGAGACCCTGCACGGCTGAACCTCGGCAGTCATCAGGATGAGGGCAGGGATGGTCAGCTGGTTGACATCTGGAGCCTCCAGCAGAAGGCCAGAGCTGAGCTACTGGTCAACCTTGGCAGCCTCCAGACTGAGCCTGAAACCAGCCTACTGGTCGACATGGGCAGCATGCACTAAAGTTTGTGGTCAGCCTCCTGGTCAACCTCAGCTGTCTCCAGATTGAGTCCTGTAGAGTCTCCTGGTCCACTTTGCTGGCCCACAGACTGAGCCTGCATTGACTTTCTGGTGGACCTTGGTAGTCTCCAGGCAGGGCCTGACCCTGCCTGCTGGGCAACTCCCTAGCCTCCACACTGAGCAGAGATCAGGTCTCCTGGTGTCCCTGCTTAGCCTCCAGGCTGATCCTGGACTGGATTTCTGATCTATGACTAGCCTCCAGGCTGAGACTGAATGCTGTCTGTTGGTTGACTTCACTAGCCTCCAAGTTGAGTCCCCCAATGTTCTATTGGTCGACCCTGCCAGCCCACTGGCTGAGCCTGAACAGGATTTCTGGTCGACTTAACCAGCCTCCAGGCTGAGCCTGGGCCAGAGTCCTGGTCGACCCAGTGAGCTTCCAGGCTGAGCCCTGGATGGCCTGCTAGTCAACCTTGCCATCACCCAGGCTGAGCCTGTACTGGCTTTCTGATTGACCTCACTAGCCTCCTGGCTGAGCCCTTGCCTGCATCTTGACAACGTAAGCCATTCTCCATGCTGCATCCCATCTCACTAGCATTCAGGATGCGTCCAGTTGCAGCCTTCTGGTCAATATCACCGGCACCCTGGGTAAGCCTGCCGCACCCTGGCCTGCCTGAGTTGCCTGAAGGAGCAACACGGAGCTAGGACCTGCAAGGAAGAGTTCCTTATTAGGTAGCCAGGAGGTGACATCTCTTCCCGTAACTACTTTAACTCACAAATATTTTCTAAGTTAGACCTATAACTTTCTTAAGACATTCCTGCCTAGGGCCTCCCCAGTGGAGCAGCAGTTAAGCGCTGCACTGTGGAGCTGTCGGCAGCGGCGACGCGAGTTCGTCGCCCGGCCAGGGAGAATCCCACATGGTGTGGCAGACCTCTCCTGCCTCGCCTGCTGCTCCCCTCAGCAGTGTACTTCTGATCTGCCTGTTCTGCTACCCGCTCTGTCTCTGGTGAACCCTCTCGCCGCCCCACGCCTCTGGCCTGCACCCCAGCTTGTATGTATAAATAAAAAATAAAAATAATTATAATAATAATAATAATAATTAAAAAAAAAAGATATGCCTGCATACATAACCTCTCCATTGCCTAAGACCCCATGATTGGGTCCAGGTGATGAGTACATTCTTGCCTGATCACGGGTTGGTGTCCTGCACAAAAACATTTACTCCCCCTCCCCTTACATTCCCCTGCCTGCTTCTAGGAATCAGCATAAGATGGCTTCTGTGATTAACCACTTCGGGGAGTTGGAATATGATGGTTCCTTTGATCAAATTCTGGTTTCCAGGCAAAAAGGATATTACGCTATTGTCTTTTAGGCTCCAGGCTCAGGGCAAAGGTTAATCATTATGTTTATACCTCATACCTTGGAAAATTTACCTTAAGCAAAAAAATGTTTTCCCCAGAAACCTACTGATTGTAATCAAAATGTAATCGATCATGTGCCTAACAAAAATATGTATCCTGTTATTTTTACCTCATTTTTTTTAAGATTTATTTTATTTATACATACAAGCTGGGGTACAGGCCAGAGGCGTGGGGCGGCGAGAGGCTCACCAGAGATAGAGTCGGAGCAGAACAGGCAGATCAGAAATACACTGCTGAGGGGAGCAGTGGGAGAGGCAGGAAAGGTCT
This sequence comes from Scalopus aquaticus, assembly GCA_004024925.1. NCBI lineage: Eukaryota > Metazoa > Chordata > Mammalia > Eulipotyphla > Talpidae > Scalopus > Scalopus aquaticus. The sequence continues at coordinate 24,022 of PVIJ01005710.1, read as the reverse complement.
GCTGCGCCATAAGGGATTCTCCCCGGCCGCCTTCAAACTCGCGAAGCGCTGCCAGCAGCTCCACAGTGCAGCACTTAACTGCTGCACCACCGGGGAGGCCCCTATTTTTACCTCATTTTTGTAGTCAATCATTATCTTTAGAAACTATGCCTGCTAGCCAATTTTATGGTATAAAAAACGCCGCTGTTGGGGCAATAAACAGAGCAGCCTGAACATTCTTTGGTGTGTGTGCTGTCTCTCACTCCCCTTCCCCTTCCCTCCTGTCGCCGAAGCCTTCTCCACCACCCACTGGAACCGACAATAACTTTGCTCGGAGTTGGCCTCCTATATAAGCCTACACTTACTTCTGGTTGAACCAGGCAACCTCCAGGCTCAGCCTGGACCGGCCTTCTGGTTGACCCAGGCCGGTTCCAGGTTGAGCCTGAACAGGCTTTCTGGGCAACTTAGCTAGTCTCCAGGTTGAGCCTGGGCCAACCTCCTGTTCAACCTCGTGAGCTTCCAGGCTGAGCTCCAGATAGCCTACTAGTCAGCCTTGCCATCACCCAGGCTGAGCCTGGACTGGCTTTTTGGTGGACCTTGCCAGCCTGCAGGCTCAGCCCTTCCCTGCCTCCTGAAGACATAGCCATGTCCACACTGCATTACAGATGGTCTGCTGGTTGACCTGGCCTGTCCCTAGCCTGAGGCTGGATTTGCTTTTGTGTGGACCTTGGCAGCCTCAAGGCTGAGCCTGCTCCCTGCCAGCTGCTGGACCTCACTAGTCTACAGGGTGAGCCCAGGCACAGCCTTCTAGTCAACCTCGTCAACACCTTGGCTGAGCCTGCACTTACTTCTGGTTGACCTAGGTAGCTTCAGGCTGAGCCCTGGCTGGCTTGCAAATCAACCTTGCCATGACCCGAGCTGAGCCTGGAGTGGCTTTCTCGTCAACCTCTCTGGCTTCCAGGCTGAGTCTTGCGGACTCCTGACGACCTAGCTTGTCTTCCCACTGCACCCAGGATGGCCGGATGGTTGGCCTTTCCAGTCCCTAGTCTGAGGCTGGACTGCCTTTCCCGTGGACCTTGGCAGACTCAAGGCTCTTCCTGCTCCCGCCTGCCGCTCGATCTTGCTAGCCTCCAGGGTGAGCCCTGGCCTAGCTTTCTGGTTAACCCCGCCGGTACTCAGACTGAGCCTGCACTTACTTCTGGTTGGCCCAGGCAGCCTCCAGCCTGAGCCTGGACAGGTCTTCTGGTGGACCTAGGCAGCCTTCAGGATAAGGCTGGGCAGGCCTTCTGGTCGATCCAGGCAGCCTCCAGTGTGAGCCTGCACGGCCTACTGGTCGACCTAGGTGGACTGGTGGCTGAACGCTAGATGTCCTGCTGGTCGACCTGCCCACAGGCTTCACTTCGACTAGCTTTCTGGTGGAGGTAGGCAGTCTCCAGACTGATTGATCCCCGCATACTGATCGACCTCACCAGCCCAGTGGTAGAGCCCAGGTCATGCCACCTGGTAGTCGACCTTGCCATCACCCAGGTTGAGCCTGGACCGGCTTTCTGGTGGACCTTGCTGGCCTGCAGGCTGAGCCCTTCCCTCCCTCCTGAAGACATAACCATCTCCACACTGCCGCCCAGAAGGTCTGCTGGTCAACCTGGCCCATCCCTAGCCTGAGGCTGGACTGGTTTTCTCGTGGCCCTTGGAGCTTCAAGGCTGAACCTGCTGCCTACCAGCTGCTCAACCTCACTAACCTGCAGGGTGAGCCCAAGTGCAGCCTCTGGTCAACCTCACCATCACCCAGGCTGAGCTTTCACTTATCTGGTCAACCCAGGCAACTTCCAGGCTGAGCCTGGATTGGCCTTCTGTTCAACCTAGGCAGCCTCATAGCTGCATGCTGTACATCTTACTGTCGACCTTGCCTGCCCACAGCCTCACCTCGGCTGCCTTTCTGGTGAACCTAGGCAGTTTCCAGGCTGATTGATTGCTGCCTACTGATCTTCCTTGACAGCCTCCTGGTGGAGCCTGAACAGACTTTCTTATCGACCTCGCTAGCCTGCAGTCTGTCCTCAGGCCAGCCTCCTTATCCACTTAGGCAGCCTCCAGGCTATCCCAGTCCACATCGCCCACCCACAGACTCAGCCTGCACTGGCTTTCTGATGGACCTTGGCAGTCTCCAGGCTGGGCCTGGCCTCTGCCTGCTCTTCGACCTCCCTAGCCTCCTGGCTGATCCTGGGACTGGTCTCCTGGTAACCCTTTTTAGCCTCCAGGCTGAGCCTGTACTGGCCATATAGTTGTCCTGGCAGCTTCTAGGCTGCATGCTGGACGCCCTGCAGGTTACCATGCCTGCCCGCAGGCTTCGCCTCTGCTGGCTTTCTGGTGGCCTTAGGCAGACTCCAGGCTGACTGATCCCTGCTTAATGACAGTCCTTGCCTGCCCACTGGCAGAACCTTGATAGGCTTTCTGGTTGAACTCGCTAGCCTCCAGGTTGTGCCCGGGCCAGCCTCCTGGTCGACACAGGCAGCTTCCAAGCTGATCCCCAATGGTCTGTGAGTTAACCTTTTAACACCCAGGCTGAGCCTGGACCAGCTTTTTGGTCAAGCTCGCTAGTCACGAGACTGAGCCTTTGCCGGCCTCCTGATGACCTAGACAATCTTCAGGCTGAGACTGGATGGCCAGCTGGTCGGCCTGGCCTGTCCATTTCCTGAGGTTCGACTGGCTTTCTGGTGGACCTATGAGGCCTCCAGGTTGAGACTTTTCCCCTACTAGTTTACACTGAATCGAGGGCAGCCTGCTGGTCGACTGCCCGAGTACCTAGGCTGAGCCTGACAGTCGATTTGGTGACATCGCTAGCCTCCAGCTGTCTTGCCCACAGGCTGAGCCCTCGTTGGGCTCCTGATGATCCCGGCAGTCTCCAGGCTGAAGCTGGACTGGCCTTCTGGTCGATCACGCTAGCTTCCAGGCTGAGCCTGGGCCAACCTCCTGGTAGACCTAGGCAGCTTCCAGACTCAGCCCCAGATGGCCTGCTAGTCGACTTTGCCATCACCCAGGCTGGGAGCTTGGGTGGTTGGTGTTCTACTGTGGTTACACATGAAGGGGGGAATACAATAATCCCAAATACATACATGATGCAGACCAATGGTACTTCAATAGGAGATGTATTAAAATAAAAAAATGCTTTGCTAATAATGAAATTTAGAGATTCTATGAAACAGAGTAGTTATTCTGCAAAAATTGGAATTTCCATATGACCCAGCAATACCACTTTTGGGAATCTACCCAAAGGACACAAAAACACTAATCCAAAATGATACATGCACCCGTATGTTCATTGCGGCACTGTTCACAACAGCAAAGGTATGGAAGCAACCCAGAAATCCAAAACCAGATGACTGGATCAAGAAGATGTGGTACATATACACAATGGAATACTATTCAGCATTCAAAGAAGATAAACACATGCAATTTGCAGAAACATGGACGGAATCAGAGGGGATCATACTCAGCGAAATAAGCCAGAAAGAAAGAGAAAAATATCAAATGGTTTCACTTATAACAGGAGTATAAGGATACCAAATAGGAGAGAGACACTCAGTGGATGGGGTGGGGGGTGAGTGGGGGGGGTGAGGGGAGAATAAGGGCACAAAATGGAGTAGAAAAGGACACAAGGGACCACGGAGATGGATCACAGGTGAATTGGTGGTGGGTGACCCAAGGGGAAGACAAAATGTAAAAGATATAAATAACAATAAAAGTACATATATCAAAAAAAGAAGGCAGAGCAGTTATTAAGTGCCATGAAAATCATAACCTGAAGAAGTGAAAAATTTAACATATTCAAACTCTCACTCAGTCACAATATTTTCCTTTTTTATGTTAATTCACTCTATATTATATGAGTTTGTAGAAAATAACATTATATATAAATCCAAATAGAAGGGATTAAGTAGAAAAAACAGGTACTGGAACATTTGATATTTCTCTCAGAACCAGCCTTAAAAAAAGATGCCTTTATTACATTTTGTTTCATAGGTTTGTTTTACATTTTCCTAAGAATTCAGGCATAAGAAATATTTTGAAACTAAATAGTATAATTGATGGCATTATAAATACAGTAAATGCTATTAAATGATTTCCTCAAATAAATGCTGATATTAACTAAATTTTAGAAGCAGCATAAATTGGAAATGCTATATTGAAATTTTTATATTACTGATATGCAAGGAAAAATAATATGGGCATTATTTTCTCTGTAGATTTATTATAAATGAAACAATGATACCTGATCAATACTTTTAATTAAAATAGCGATCACTGACAACATTTCTAAGACTAATTTAAAATAGACAAAGATGATCTTTTCAAGACAGGAATAATTTTCTAAACCTAGTAAAGTTCATTAAGTTTGTAGACAGTACGGTATAATTAGATAATTTATTAAATGTGCTTTGGAGTTTCATAAAGAAAGTTTCAATCATGAATTTTATTCATTATTTAAAAAAAATTAGCATAGTGTTATATATACACACACACAAACATATCCACTAACATATTCATACATTCCATAATTTGGAATACTAATATTTGAAAAGAATCAAACCTATTTATATGGAAAAAAATCAATAATAGTTTCAAAGTATTATTTTAAGGAAGAAACTATATGATCAAAGGATCTGTTTATTTTTGACTAAATTTTTGTAGTAAATAAAATGTGTTATTGACAAACATATTTTCTTAAAAGTGAGTTTGAATTATAGAAACTTATTATATAATGCTATATACTAGCATTGTACAATGTATAATATGTATCATATGTAATATATATTACCAATTACATAAATGGAACATAATACTATATGAACAATATTGACAAATAACATTTTGAAAGTTGTGTTAAATTTAACAAAATAATCTGTAAGTCTATTACTGTATTTCAGTCTTCTGCCTGGACAGCAGCATTCTGTTAGGAATTATGGTCATTACTAATTGACATTTTATGCAATTTCAATGACTTAGACTCATTAACTTTAATAGCAAACTTAGAAAGTTCTTTCAAAATCCTATGAAAAATAATGGAATGTGTCAAATAAAATTACAGAATGTTATATAAGATCAAGTCAGAATAAAGACACATTGGGGGCCTCCCTGGTGGCACAGCAGGTAAGCACTGCACTGTGGAGCTGTCTGTTGGCAGCAGCAATACGAGTTTGACACCCATCCAGGGAGATTCCCACATGGTGCCACAGACCTCTCCTGCCTCACCCACTGCTCCTCTCAGCAGTGTATTTCCTCCATCTGCCTGTTCTGCTCCCCACTCTGTCTCTGGTGAACCCTCTTGCCGCCTCACGCCTCTGGCCTGTACCCCAGCTTGTATGCATTAATAAATAAATCTTAAAAAGAAAAAAAAAAGACACACTGGGCTATCGGAAAACTCATGATGTATTTTTGCTTGAAAAAAAAAAATCTGTCATGACTTTTCCGAAAACCTAATATAATTCAGAACCCAGCATAAAATTTGGCTTACTTCTTATATTCTGGAAGAATTCAAGAAGGTTGTTACTCTTCTATAGTTGTTGGACTGAGAAAAAAATGATAGCTGATTTTTCTTAAGGCCAGCTTTCACCTAATTCTTATATATAATATGTTTTCATTTCTAGGAAGTTTGGCAAAAATGATTCACATCACTAGGTATAGAATAGAACTTTCAAAGAACAAGAAAATATAATAAAGATTTAATTGACAATAATTAGATTTGTGCTGTCCTATAAATATAGTGGTTCGGAGTCATGAGACTATTTCCATTTAATTTACTTAAATAAATTTCAAATTCACTTCTTCATAAGCTAGCCACTTTCCAAGTGCTCACAGTACACGTGAATAGCAAATATGACATATACAGTGAACTACACAGAATATTTTTCTCATTGTAGTATTTTCTGTTGGAATAGATCATTAGTAGGATGGCAAATCAATGTTTTTTTTATATATTAAAAGTTCATTATCACAGTTCCTAAAGTTTCTGAAATATAAAAATCTGCAATCAGAGTTAAAACGAGGTGAATTAGAAAGGAAAAAGATTCAGTGATTAGGTGCTGATTTACAAAATTATCTGTACAATACATACACATTCAGACAACATTCTTTTTCCATGTAGCATTTTACTGATTAAAGTTGCATTAGCAATTTTATATGTGAAAATACATAAAACATCATTCAGTAAGACCTCAGTCAAATCAAATGTCAAGTGGGCATCCCTGTCAGCACAAGTGGTTAAGTTGCAGCACTATGAAGCTATCCACAGCCACTGCAGCACGAGTTTGATCCCCGGCCAGGGAGCTGACCCACATGGCACAGCAGACCTCTCCTGTTTCACCTACTGCTCCCCTCAGCAGTGTATTCAATCAATCTGCCTGTTCTGCTCCCCACTCTGTCACTGGTGAATCCTCTCACCCCCTCCATCTCTGGCCTACACCCCAGCTCTCGTGTGCATAATTAACTAACTAACTAACTAAGTAAATAAATAGATAAATAAATAAAAACAAATCAAAAGTCAAGTTAGTTGGTTCTAACACCGTAGATGACTGGTTTTCTTTCTGAGGGTACATGACAGCCCACTTCAATATTAGAAGTTATTCTTGAAAGTCTCAGTGGTAGATATTACTCTAGATGAGAAAAAAAATTAATTTGCTTCTAATTATTAATACTATCAAAAATCAATTTAAAATGTCATTGTCCTATAAAAATTTGGTATTGAGTTAAAATATACACAAATACAGAATATTAAATATGACTCATGTTTTTAACTGAATATTTTACCAATATAAAAAAATTCCTTGTGATTAAAATTTAGAGATTTGTGTTATATACAAAATGCATACCACTATTTGAAATTTTATTTATCAATTAGTTCTTTAATTTGATGACATAATAGATAGCCGAAATTTTACAACTTATACTATTCAATAAATATTTGAAGTTAAACATAGTGCAATGTATGCTGATCTGTTAGTGGTAAATACCTCTTAGGAAATATGTGCAAATTGCAATTTCTTTAGAGGATTATAAAGAACTTTATAGCACAGACTGATTCATTCATTACACTGTATCAGGTAGGTGAATGTGGTCTTGGAATTGCTGAACTGGGTGTTGTTTAAACTTAGAAACTTCCAGCCATTAACTCTTTGAAATAAATCTATACGTCTGCTGAAAAAAATATAATATTAATTAATTTACTTTTAGGTTTCAATCAAGTGAAAGAAAGTAGTGTTTCAGGAACCCCTGCTTTTATTCTTATTAGCATAGAGTTCTCTACATATCATGATTTCCATTTTTGTTTAAATCATGCTGAAAATCTCACAGTTTCACCAGGAGAGCAAAGTAAATTGCTACAGAATTCAATTTGGGAGACTGTGAAGCAATTAAACACTAAAACAGACAAGCAGTGGGGGACTCTTTGAGCTCAGGAGAATAAATTACGAATGATGTTAACACAGTTAACTTAAAAGGGAAATTTGAATGGCTAGGCTCAGATGTAGAGTTTGTAGAACTCAATGAAACCTCAGAATGAGTGTATTCTGGAATTGTACTTAAAATCTAATTAGATCTCAAATAGAATATTATGAACACATCCTCTATTTAAGTAGAATCTTAGTAATTTTTGATTACACAGTCTCTCTTATGGCATAACACAATCTAGATTAGATGAGTAATAAAAGTTGTACATATTTCACATGTAATTTAAAAGATTAACATTATAAAGATGATACACTATCTTAAATATTTAATATATATGCAGATACATGTTAACATGTATATTATTATATCCTTTTAAAATTCAGCAAATATGTACTGAATGCTTACTATACAGCTTTATTGATGAGGAAAATTTTAAAAATAAGAGAGTCCCTAGTCACTACCTTTGATGAGCAGTCATTTATGTAAAAAAAATTGTGGGGCAAATATTATGATCTAGGAATGAAGATAATTTGCCTAAAACATTAATGAATAATAATTGTTTTTTTTTACTAAGTATTGATTTTAGATTTTGTCCTTATATTTGAAAATAGTTCATCCATTAGTTAGCCCAAATTTTCTGGCTGAGCTTAGATCTCATACATGAAGTTTCAAAATGGGATACCAAGTTCCAGGATTGCCTCCAACAAACTTATTTCAAATGGCTTTAGAGTGCAAACTTATATTTATGAAACACTTAGATGACGTTCTGTGGGTTTACAGGATCACTTTCAGAGTCATATGGATTTCTCTTAAAAGTATATCTATTGCCAGACCCAGAATTATAAAATTGAAATTTCCACAATGTCTTTGTGGCTTTCTGTTTAACAGATGTTGTATAAGAAGTATGATCTACTTTTGAGAAGCATTGGTTCTTCCAGCTATTTCCCTGGCAGAGAGTCCACTGCTGACTTTAAAAAAACAAAAAAATGAATTTACAAAAATTTTATCTAGGTAACTGGAAGATAAAATAGAACTCTAATATGGCACTGTATCAATTGTATGAAGAACTCCTTACTCTAGTGCTAGGGGAATAATAGGAAGTAGTTATAATAATTTAAATTCAGAAATTTCATAGGAGGGGCCTCGGAAACTGAAATTCAGACCTCTGAAGCTCAGTGACACCTGGCTTTTACTTGTGTATCTGACTTCGGAAGTTCCCTCCTCCTGGCCAGAGCTGACACACTTGAGGAGTATCACTGGCTCTGGTGCAAATGCCTCTTATAATGGGCTCACTGATCCTGATTGTGCAAACACTGGTCAAATTGAATGTCTGTTGTTGGTTTGGTTTAAACTGACCATTTGGTTTGTTTCTCCACATTCCACATATAAGTGAAACCAGCTGTTTTCTGTCTTTATCCTTCTGACAAATTGGCTTAGCATTATCCACTTTGGTTCCATCCATCTTGCTGCAAATAGCAAAGGCTTAACTCTCTAGCTCAGTAGAATTCCATCGTGTATATATTACAACTTCCTAAACGACCAACTTGTCCTTGAGTACTTAGGTTGTTTCCGTAACATGGCTATTATAAATGTGCAGTGAACAATGAAGGGCTTGTCTATTTTTGAATTAGGGTTTTGGCATTCTTCATGTAGACATTTAGAAGAATGGCTGGAATCACAGGGTAAAGTTATTTTTAATATTTTGATAAACCCCCATATGGATTTCCATAGAAGCTGGATCAGTCTTTGTTCCCACCACGGTGTATGTGGTTTCCTTTTTCTCCATATCCTTGCCAACATTTGTTATTTCTGGTCTTTTTGATATGGTCCATTCTCACAGTTGTGAGCTGTCATTTTATTGAAGTTTTATTTGCACTTCCCTGATATAAGTGATGATGAGCGTTTTCTCATGTGTCTGACATCCTTCTGTGTGTCTTTTTTTTTTTTTTATCAAGGTGCTTATTAGCTCTTTTGCCCATTTTTACTGCTTTTCATTTTTCTTTTTAATCAGTTTTTAGATGTTGAGTTAAATAAATATCTACATCCATCCAGGTTGTATAATTTGTGAGATGTAATACCTTAAAAATAATAATTAAAAAAAGTCAACCACATAGATATTGATCTTGTAACAATGTACTGGAGCACCTAGGAGGATATAAAGATTAAGAAGAAACAAAATCTAAGACAGGATTAGGAAGAACAAATGCAAATGTATTAATTAGTCAAGACCTGTGACACCATTGGTTTGAACCATGGTATAGCTAATTGGTCTCAACATTGACTCTAACTTAGCAATGATGAAATTGATGCTCATTGGTTGACATGTTCACAGAGTAAGAAAATCTTATGCTATTAAGATTTCCCAGTATTGAATGTGGAATGTAGATTTTGTGTCAAAATCAATGTCATCCAAAAGTACATTTCAATTCATGTTCAAATCAAAGCATGTGTCAAATAATTCAATAAACTTAATGACATTCAAAAACATCTTTTGAGATGATTATTCTTGGATTAAAACAATATGCCACAATTTATTTTGTCCTGTGCAAACAAAGCGACTGAAATAAACTCTAAGGTTATGTAGTTTGTGTGTGTGTGTGTGTATGGCACCTAAATAGTGACATATATAAACATATACTATGCAAACCCACTAAAGTGTTCTGAGATGCTACAGGGCATATAACAATTCTACCATAATAAACCCAAAACTCTGTGTTAAAATGAAAGTGACAGCACAAAAAGCCTGTGGGCAGAATTTCCTCTTTTACCTGTTCTATGGGAAATAAAAGGGACAGTTTTATTCCAGAAAATGTGCTTATGCTTCAAAATGCAGGCGCTGATAAAGGCAATTCTAAATTCTTTGTAATAAGATACAATTTGTGAAATATTTTAAAAGTCAACATTATTGTATATACAGATAATACAACAATACAACAATCTTATTTTTCATATGGATCATACTCTTATTTCCTTTTTAGTTTTACAATTTGAGTATATTTTGGCCTCCCCGGTGGCGTAGCGGTTAAGCGCTGCGCTGTGGAGCTATCAGCAGCAGCAATGCGAGTTCGATGCCCAGCAGGGGAGACTCCTACATGGCGCAGCAGACCTCTTCTGCCTCGCCTGCTGCTCCCCTCAGCAGTGTATTTCCATCGATCTGCCTGTTCTGTTCCCCACTTTGCCTCTGGTGAACCCTCTCGCTGCCCCACACCTCTGGCCTGCACCCCAGCTTGTATGCATAAATAAATAAATCTTAAAAAAAATAATTTGAGTATATTTTACTTCCATGTTTTTGTGTGGTTTTTATTTTGCATATCCTTGATTTTTTTAATTGAAATATACATTACACAGAAAAATAATTTAATCCGTAAGTATAGAGTTCAGTGATTTTTCACTAATTGAGAAAGAATATTAAAAAAAAAAAATACCCAGATCATGAAATGGACCATTAATCATACCACAGAATTTTCTTTGCGATCATTACTCCTCCCTTCAGCGTTACACTATTTTTGAACTTTGAAAATTACCTTCGCCTGCTTCTAAACTTTACATAAATGCAACCTAACTGTTTTATGTTTTACTTTCCCCCAAAATATGTTGTGCAAGAATTTCTTCTATATTTTTGAGTTGAGTTGTTTATTCTCATTGCAGTAAACTATGTCACCATATGAATATGCCACAAAGTATTCATTCTTCTCTTGAGAGACATTTGCATCTTTTCCATTTTGGATCTATTGTAAACAGCAATATTATCAACATCCCTTTAGTGAAGATATGAGACACTTTTATTGGAGACATCACTCTGAGTTTTAAAACATCCATAATTACAATGAATTTCACAGCGTGTTTTCCATGTGTGCGATGAAGGCTTGCATTATTTTCAATAAGTAGACTAAAAACCTGAAAATCAAGAGTATTAACTGGTTTGCAAGGGCACATGGAAAAAATACCTCAAAAAGAGCAATTATTATGTATCCAAACAGTCACTACAGTTCCCAGATAGTAAAGATCCTGAGTACTTTGAGAGAAAATAGAATGAATGAAAATTAAAAGTGATGGTTTAGCTGAAAGGTGGGTCCCCAAATTTTCCACTCCCTGTGTAATTCCCACCTCTCGAGTGATGTTAGGACCTGTAGCTGTGACAGATGGGGTTACCCCGATAATGCTATTTTACTGATGTATGGCAAAGAGAAGGGCCATTTTAGAGATGTCTGTAAGGGCCCTTATAACATGATGTTGAATTAGTGAAAAGTATGAGTCTCTTGGAACTAATGTAATCTGCTGAATCTGGGAAAAGAGAGAAATGCTTGTGCTGCTGGAACTTTTTATGGAAAAGGGAACTTGGAGGGGTTGAGAGACTCAAACATATGCCTTCAGGGAACTAAATTCAGCCAACAATTTGCATGCATTTGAAAGAGGACCTTCCATGCAAATAAAATGTGCCCAGCCAACACCTTAATTGCTATCCTGTGAGAACCTAACCAGATGATTTAGCTAAATGTAACCTGACTCAGCACACAGAATCATGCGAGGAAAAAAAAAATTAAAAGGTGATTTAGGGCGTCTCCCTGTTGGTGCAGCGGTTAAGCGCTGTGCTGTGGAGCTGTCGGCAGCTACTACACGAGTTCGACACCCGCCAGGAGATTCCCACATGGCGTGGCAGACCTCTCCTGCATCTCCCGCTGCTCCCCTCAGCAGCCTATTTACCTCCATCTGCCTGTTCTGCTCCCCACTCTGTCTCTGGTGAACCCTCTCGCTGCCCACACCTCTAGCTTGTACCCCAGCTTGTATGCATAAATAAATAAATCTTTAAAAAAAATAAAAAGGTGATTTATTAAGAAGCTATATTTGTCCTAATTTCTTACACAGTATAGAAAACTATTAATAGTTTTGGCATAGGGAAAGATGCAGTGCAACTGCAAATACCTTCATTGTGGGAGAAGACTTGAAGGTGGACACTTGACTTTATAGGGGGTTAGCAGAGGATGGAGAAAATGTAATTCAGTATTTGCCAGTGGCTAGCAGAAATCTGGAGCTGAGGATGGTAAAGTTCAGAATGAATTGAGGAATTGCAACTGGTGGGATCCTTCTGTATTATGGTGGAAAACTTAGCCAAATCTTGACCTACAATTATATGGAAAAAGAAAGTTATCAAGCATTGTCTTGAATATTTTAAGGATAATTTCCAAGCATAGAGTTTAAAGTGCTGGTTGGTTTTGCATTTTTGATTGCAATAAAATGTGAGAAGAGAAATAAAAATGAAGGGAGGACTAGTTAAACATAAGGAACCAGATTGGGATGATTTAAACAATTCTTAATCTTAAAAAGAAAAACACACTGAAATTTGGAATTGGCTACTGAAATCAAGGCATGAAAATCAGACTGTGTGAGTATACAAACTTTTGCTAAGAAGTCACAAAGCTCAAAAAGTCAGAATGCACTCTAACCCGTTCTTTGAAGAGATTGAGAAGTGTGCCTCATAGGATGTCTCAAATAAACCAGAGGGACCCTAGGAAAAACACTGTCTCTCAGCCACCTCAGCTGGAGTCACAGTTAGAAAAAAGATTATCTGAAAAAGATTTGTGGTTGTGACTTTTGTCTAATGAATTTAATACCATTGAAATCCATGAAGGCTCATAGAGTCCTTGAGAAAATTGTTTCAACAGTACTGTCAGTTTGGCCTGAAAGGGAGAGAGTATGTAATGAAACAAGGCTGCCAGTCTCAGAATTCTTCTGGCAAGAAAGAATATGATAAAACTACTCAACTGCAAACTCATAATACCTTTCATGAAAAAGGAACAATGACTCAGGTTAGATACGAGACCCCAGAGGTGTAGCTGAGATTCATGGAGACTACAAAGATTCTGAAACCCAATCAAGAAGCACCCAGCATGTGCCCTGATGAATTCCAAAACTCACAGGGTCAAGTGATTACTATTTACCTTCTACTCTTAAAAAAAAAAAAAAAAGTAACTTTGCATTGTAACATTTTAATTCAGGCATTCATTGTTGAGATTCAGTATGTGTATAAATTACATTCAGATCACCATTAAACGCCCAAATCTATTCCACTGTCTTCCATTTTGAACTAAATGGCTATGATATTACTTTTGCAATATTAGGAGTGTCAGGGGCCTTAAGATTTGCCCACAGATGGAGAATAATTGCACCCTGTGATTTGGATGATGAAAACTTGAACTTTGAGGTGCTGATGGGTTGAGACACTTGGGGAGATTGTGATGATGATTGATATATTCTGTAAGTGAGATAAGTAAAATAATAGGATCAGAAGATATGCTGTGGTAGTTAGATTGTTCAGATAGACCCCCAAGGTTCATATTCCATGGTGTGCACTGTGTTGTAGCTCGAATATTTGTGCTTCCCCCCCCCCCAATTCTTTGCTGTATGTAGTCAAACCTCCAGGTGACAGAATAAGGGCTAGGGCCACTGGGAGGTAATAGGTTTAGATGAGATAATGAGGGTGGAGCCATCATGATGGGATTTGTGCCTTATAGGAGTGGGGAGGGCTCTTACTCTCCCTCTCTGCTCTCTTCATATGAGGATCCACTGAGGAGTTGGCAGTGAGTAAACCAGTAGAGGATCCCTTCCAGAACTGACCAGGGTGGCACATTGATGTTAGACTTGCAGCCTCCAGACTGTGAGAAATAAATTTCTATTTTTTATGTCAGCCAGTCTTCAGTATTTTGTAACAGCATCTGAACCAACAAAGATACACTCCTTATGTAAGGCCCACCTTGACCCAAATATACACCTTATGTAAGACCGAACTAGACTATGGGCAAGATATCATCTGGAGAAGAGATTGAAGATCTCTAATAACTTGTCATGAGTTAACCAAAATAAAATTATTCTGATTGTGCCTGCTAACTAGATGAGCGTTAAAATAACAGTTTCAGGGGCCTCCCCGGTGGCGCAGCGGTTAAGCTGTCGGCAGCGGTGACTCGAGTTCGACACCCAGCAGGGGAGAATCCCACATGGCGAGACAGACCTCTCCTGCCTCGCCCGCTGCACCCCTCAGCAGTGTATTTCTGATCTGCCTGTTCTGCTCCCCACTCTGTCTCTGGTGAACCCTTTCGCCGCCCCACGCCTCTGGCCTGTACCCCAGCTTGTATGTATAAATAAATAAAAAAAATCTTAAAAAAAAAAAAACAGTTTCAAAGTCACAGAAGCTCTAGGGATGGATTTGAAAGAGCTAGTGGCCATATTGTGACTTTACTGTGGAAACTGAGGACCTAAATCTTACAACCACAAAGACTGACTTTCTCTCACAACCTTACTGAGCTCAGAAGTCAACAGATTCTAAAATAAAAACAGCCTACTCTACACCCTGCTTGTACACCTCTACTCCATGGAGACAAGGTCCTGCTAAATTATATCTGGACTCCGAAGTCACAGAAACTAAACTATGGCTGCCATCTTTTCTAAGGTACATAGTCTGTTGTGATTTGTTATGCTGCTGTAAAAAATTGTCATGGCTGAGAACTGAATATAGTTAGAAATATTTCTCCCAAGGAAGACAGGGAAATAAACTTCTAATGAAGGGAAATCACATCCACTTAATCTAAGAAGGAGACAGAAGAACATCACAAAACTTAAATGATTTCAGTATGACTAGAACAATATTGAAAAGGCAAAGTGAGAAAAAAATACCAATACTTAAAGCATTGTACCAACCTTTTGTATATATTCACTCATTTAATTTTCACACTAATACTATTAAGGAGGTTTATTCTTATATGAAAAAAACTGAGGTAGAGAGATTTTCTGTAACTGGTCCAAAATCATACATTGATAATTGTGAAAATCAAGATTTAAATGCAGAAAATCTATCTATACAGATCTATGAAGTTCTCACATTAGTCGAAGATTATGTTCCAATCAAGGGGCAGATATTTTCAGAGGACTATTCATTAACAAAAATTATTTATCTAATTCAGCCTTTATATCAGGATTTTATATAAGATCCTAAGATTAAAAATAAAGAATAGAGTAAAAACATTTCAGTTACAAATATAATTTTCATACTAGATTTTTCAGGTACTAGTGAAATACAAAAGTGAAGGCTTCAGAGCAAAGTCAAAGCTTTATGAAGATAATGAACAGAAATACGTAAAAAACTAGACGTGGTGAACGGCAAAACTGAACAAAATCAGTAGTACTCTCACAAATTGCTGAGGATGTAGAAAGATATTCTTTCCTACATTAGAGTTTAGCCTAGAGGTCCCTGAACCCTCGGAGGTCTAATACCCTTAACAGGCTCCCCAGAGGTACATCTTTTTTCCTTCAGAAGTCACTAGCAATTAAGTGTAAGACAGGATCTAACCTGTTTGATGTAAAAGTAACCTCTGTGGCATAAAAGAATTAAGATTTTCTATCTGTGACTTAGAACTCTATGGGATTAAACAGAATATCAAAATCACTATGACTTTTCATTAATTATATAGATTTTTATGCCTATCACATCAAGTTTTTAGTTTAAGAATGTATTCAGAATCAACTAATGCAATTCAAATGACTAAAAACACTGCAAATTATTACATTATATTTACAACATGACTACAATTTTCACAAAGATCAATTCATTGTTAATAGTTCTTGTTTCTTTTTGTAAATTTTGTTAGGAACTATGACAAAATGCATTAATAGTGTCTTATTGACAAAGAGAACATAATCATTAAAAGTTACAACTACTGGGCCTCCCCGGTGGCGCAGCGGTTAAGCACTGCGCTGTGGAGCTGTCGGCAGCGGCAACGCGAGTTCGATGCCCGGCCCGGGAGAATCCCACATGGTGCAGCAGACCTCTCCTGCCTCGCCCGCTGCTCCCCTCAGCAGTGTATTTCTGATCTGCCTGTTCTGCTCCCCGCTCTGTCTCTGGTGAACCCTCTCGCCGCCCCACGCCTCTGGCCTGTACCTCAGCGTGTATGTATAAAAATAAAAAAATAAATCTTTAAAAAAAAAAAAGTTACAACTACATAAAGTTTAAGATACTTGAAGTATAAGGCCAAAGTCCTCTTTCCTTTCTTTTCCTCAACTATAATAGCACCTACCTTGTTTTGGAAGTGTTAAATAAGTAATTATACATAATTTCATTAATTAGTGCTTGACACAAAGGTACAGACCCATTAAGTAATAGGATATACTGATTTCACATTTCATGAACTCATATTTGGACATTTTATATTACCTAAAGAACTGTATACTCATGTCTATAGTGTAGCTATTAATACTCACAATATGGTCCAAGAACATTTTCATCCATCAGAAAATTATTATTAACTCAGAATTTGGGGTAGAATCTCCTGATTCATGATTTCATTTTAATAATGTTAGGGGATTCCAATGCATGTTAAAGTTTGTGAAGTACTGATATATGTGGCCCTTTAAATTGTTTTTTATATCACCTATCATAACAAAAGTCTCTAGTTAATTGACTTGGGCTCCATGTAGATTCTTTTCCATTTGGCTCATTTAACAAAGACAATTTCCAACTCAAATCCAATTCAGAATGAAGTATGTGATGGCATGAAAATTTAAAATATAAAAATGAAGAAGGAAGAAGAGGAGGAAAAATAAGCAAACTGCATGTAAAGGCTCATCAATTGCTTGGCAATTTATCAACCAAAAAAAAAAAAGCATCACTTTCCTTTACCATTTGATTCATATTTATAGCCAGCAGTTTTATCAGATGTGGAGAGAACAGTGCAGTAAATGTGCACAATTTTTGATTGATGTTCTGTGTAACTGTAGCTCTAGAGAAGTTATTGCAAAACACTGTCCAGTACTTTGAGGCTTTAAAAAAGCAAAACAAGAAAATATGAATTATTGCAGAGTTTCCTAAAGCAAAATTCACCAGAGTACAACATAAGTAAACCATGGTTCAATGACTTCAACTCTACAGAAAGAGATTTAGTTTGTGATGTATATGAAATAAAATGTCTTAGATATATTCACCTACAAAGTCACCCATAGGGTGCCATGAGAAGAAGTCAAGTGAGGGGTCAATGATGATGGGGTGTTCAGAGACTCTTTGATAGATTCCTAGTGCTGCAGTATAGTAAGACTGTGAAAAGCGTTTGCAGTTTTGCTGGGAAAGTTTTCTAACACCTAGGCCAGTGTTACCTTCTTTGTATTTCTCAAGGAACATTTTCATTCCTTTTTTTATTCTAACTTAGAAGGAATTTTCTCTTTCCAACACTCTCTGACTCTCTACTACATGGAGTAATTCCTATATCACACACTGCTCCCCTCCTCATCTTTAGTAACACATGCACAAAACACATGTGGTATGCAGTGACATTTTTACTGAAAAGTTATATATTGAATATGCTTTTAAAGTAGAGTCTTCAATAAAATATAGTCTTGAGTACCCTGGTAAGTTAAAAACAAGAGCACTAGAGTATTTAACAGAAGTCTATAATGGCATTATAAAGTATATTATCTAAACTCATTGTTACACAGAAATAAAAATAGATTGTGTTTTTCCACATAAAATGCTTATAGAATAAACATTTAAGACACACAGACACATCAAAAGAGTTTTCAGTGTATACTCTGAGAAAAATAAATTACATTTGTGGACCAGATTATATTTCCTGATGATTATATTCTCAATATAATAGGTTCTTCATTATATTCAACCAAACGTACTATTAGCAAAATAAAATACTTCTTATCTATTAACTTATAATTATTAGAATGTCATGAAATCTATTACAGATTACTTTGAATAGATTAGTGATTTATGATTTAGTAAATACATTTTAGATACCTTAAGTCTTTGAAACAAGAATCAAAGCACTTTAGAATTCATAAAGCTAGCAGATATTGAAAGAGCTAGCATGAATGTTCAAAACCTGTTCTCTTTCAGCATTCTCATACTAGTTGAACTCATCATAACCATATCATCTCTCCTGACTTATATTAGTAAATGTCTTAAACAATTTGGTGTGTAATACATCATTCTTTGCTTTATTTATTCAGATTCAGCTAATGTGATTCAAATTATTTAAAACATCATGTATAATTACACTATGACAAAAGAACCAATGGTATAAAATGGAGAAAGGAAAGTCACTTCAGCAAATGGTATTGGTAAAACTGGATAACTGCATATAAAATGTTGAAATTAAATCACTATTTACACAAATTATTAAACCAAACTAGATTAAAAATTTGTATGTAAGACCTGAAACCATAAAATACATGAAAGAAAATATACGCAAACATGTTACAACATTAGTCTCACCATTATCTATGGGGATTCAACCTCAAAAGCAAGGGAAGCAAAAGCAGAATTAAATAAATGTGGACTATCTCAAACTAAAATGGTTCTGCACAGCAAAAGAAACTATTAATAAAACGAAGATACACTTTACTGAAGACAGAACATATTAATATATCATATATCCAGCATGGGTGGATAGTCAAGGATCTACAAAGAACTCATACAACAACAAGAAAACAACTAACCCAATCAAAAAAAATAATGGGCAAAAATGTAAAATAGACACTTCTCCAAAGACAGAGATGGACAACAAACAAAAGCAAGTTTTTACAAAATTTATCTTAAGGTAAATGCAAATCAAAGCCATAATAAGATAACCATCTTCAACCTGAGAGAATGGCCCCTATCAAACAGACAAGTAACAAGTGATGGAGAGGGTGTGGGGAAAAGGAACCCTCATACACTGTTGGAGGGAATGTAGACTGGTTCAGCTCCTATGGGAAATGGTTTGGAAATTTCTCAAACATTTACAAATAGACCTAGGATATGACCTAGGAATTCCACTCCTAGTTATCTATCCAAAGAATGTAAAAACAATCACTTGAAATCATATATGTACTCTTTGGTGGTATAGTGGTGAGCATAGCTGCCTTCCATATATGTACTCTTATGTTCATTACACAACTAGTCAGAAAAACCAAGTAATGAAAATACTGTGTCCAATGACAGAAAATGGATTTAAAAGATGTGGTCTATAAACATGTGAGCTTTTAAATGCTACTAGCCCATTAAATGCTAGAGTCATTAAAAAATGAAATCTTGCCATTTGCAACATGTCTGGAACTCATGGGATGATGCTAAGTGAAGTAAGTCAGAAGGAGAAAAGCAAAAGTGGATGTTTTCACTCAAATGAAGAATATAGAGAAACAAAAGTGATAACAAAACTGAACCAAAATAAATCCTAGAAATGTGACTACAGAATTGAGGTTACCAGAGCGGGGAGGCTATAAAAGTGGAAACCGCAGGATGGAGGGTGCATAGTGGACTTTGGTGGACGAGTATGATGCTTTGATGGTGGGTGGAATGTAGCGACATACACGTGAAAGTTGTAAACCTATACTTCAAATCTACACTGTGTTGTAAACCAGTACTATCTCAATAACAATGCAATAAAATGGCTGAATTAAACTTTTCTAATAGGAAATTTTATATTATTAGCTATTATGTTTTGCTCATTTTACCAACTAGCTCCTAAAAATTACATAAGCTAAATCAATTGAAAAATATGTCACAGTAACATATCTGAAATGAAAATACTATAGTTCAAAATTTAAAAATATCAAATTGCCATATTTTCAGTATAAGTAAAGTGTCTAGAAGTTATAACTTGCAGGAATAACCCAGTTTGGAAGATTGAAATTTCATAGTTTATGTACAAAAATGTCACTGGCTATGACTATATTCCACGACATGAGGTCAATCAGTATTGAACCCTACGTCACCAAGTTCTAACTGATCCTATATAGTGGCTCAAGGCTTATTGGCTGGTAGTTATGAAAGCTATATGATGTCTGAATAATTATTCATAATAAGGATATATAGAAGTATTACAGGAATAAATTTCAGAGAATAAAGTAAGAATGTGTCAGGAATGGGTTTGGGAAGAGAGAGTTTCAGACCAACATTACCTCAATAAAAAATAACAGATTTGGGCCTTCCTGGTGGTGCAGTGGGTTAGGTCTCAGCACTATGAAGCTATCTAGAGCTACTGCAGAATGAGTTTGATCTCTGGCCAGGGAGCTTCCCACAAGGTGCAGCAGACCTACCCTGCCTTACCCGCTGCTCCCCTCAGCAGTGTATTTCAGTAGATATGCCTGTTTTGCTTCCCATTCTGTCTCTGGTGAATCCTCTCACCCCCCCCACAACTCTGGCCTACACCCCAGCCCCAGATCTTGTATGCAAAAATAAAATGAATCTTTTAAAAAATAATAGAATTGATGGAATTACTGTGGATTTCTATTAAGTGAAATAAACCAGTAAAAGAAAGACATATCATGGATATTTTCACTCACATGTGGAATATAAAAACAACGCAAAGTAACAGACAAAACACAAACCAAATAAACACTGAAATCAGAATGCAAAAGAAGGCTACTAGAAGAAGGAAGTGGGATGAGGTGGGAACAAAGGGAAACATGTCTCAGTGGAGTATGATGTAAGATTATTGGTGCTTTGGTGGCAGGTGTGGAAAGATAACATATACCTAAAGAGGGGTGAACCTGTAACCCTACACAATATACATTGTTGTATACCAATCTTACCTTAATAACCATAATTTTTAAAAGGAAAAGTAAATGAACACAATTAAAAAATACCAAGTTAAAAGATGTAGGTGTTATTAGCACTAGATATTACTCCTTTTTAGTTATTCAGGAATTCCATAGACAGAATATTTGCTATGTATAACTGTGTAAGAGACAAAACCATGGCTAGATGGATTTTCTTTCAATATGATATGCTATGTTTTAACTAGTACTATAATTTAATTACTAAAGGAAGACAAACACCCCATACCAATAATATTTTTATTATATTTTCAGAGTCATTTTAAGACAAGCCAAATGCAAACTCAAGCACTGCTTGGTGCCCAAGAGATTTCCCATAAAAATGCAAAATTACATGAAGGAATATGCCTGTGATTGCCACACTACATTTTACACTACATTAAAAAAAATGTTTTTTAATGAGGAAGCTCAGTATAATAGAAAGACCAGGAAAACTCAATATGATTCATTTCACCCAACAA
Source organism: Scalopus aquaticus (assembly GCA_004024925.1). Taxonomy (NCBI): domain Eukaryota; kingdom Metazoa; phylum Chordata; class Mammalia; order Eulipotyphla; family Talpidae; genus Scalopus; species Scalopus aquaticus. Next base: position 2,555 of record PVIJ01005710.1, on the reverse strand, counting down.
TACTGTTTAATTTCAGTTCTGGGCTTCACAATGGACTAAATATTAGAGAACTATCTGAGAACAAGGTAGACATATCCTCCTGGATTACAGTGAAAAGATCTGACACCTTCTATATCACTTATTAACGCTATGAATTTTATGTTATTTTTCATCTCAATTTCCTGACCTGTGAGGTATTGTTAACAAAATCTCTATTGTAATGATTGGTTAGAAAGAAATTAAATGTCACTGTTAATTTTAAACTATAAAACACTATGCAAATGTCAAGATTATATACATTAGCAATTTTTAAGTGTACCAATATGAAGAATAGTTTAGAGGCTTTTTGTAACTATATTTTTTAAAGTTAAATTCAGTTTTAATCATCTGTATAAAGTTACCTAGTTATCTAAATGTCAATTCAAGTGATTTTTTTTAAATAATTTGACGGTATAGGCATTCCAAAATACTTTTTATTGTTTTCTGAATAAATTGAGAAGTATGAGGAAATATAGCACCATGAAAACATTAAGATAGCAATTACTAGTATATTTTTAGAAATTTAAATGGGATGGATAATTTTTATTTAAAACAACATCTTATTCTAATTCTTTATCTACTCTCCCATTTTTTCTTCTTATAACATGTGGATAGGATTAATTTGCTGGTAAACTCCTCTAATTGACTATCTGGGCTGCAGTAGATTACAGATCTCTCATCAAGGCAGATTACTGTTTTTGTGACCTTGAATAGTTTGACTCTCTCTAGCTATTTCTCTTGAACTGGAAAATTAAACCTAAGTAGAAACTCAGTGCCAAACAGATGCTACCTTTGGCTTGAATTGTCTTGGGTAAATTATAAAATAATAATTAATAACTAAGAGCCAGTGCCCAGAAATTATGCAGGCATATCCATTACCTCTGTACATAAACAAATCAATTTTCATTAAATATGTTAATTCCACACAGCATCACTATCAAAGCTTTGCCAATGCCTGAGCAGGCATTATGCCTTATTTTCCAAATCAAGCAAACCATTTTTCATTATTTGTTTTGATTATCATCAATATGGCCCATCCTAATTGTGTTGAGAACAGGTGCATTTGTGTTGCTAAAGAAACCAAAATAACAGTCTGACTATAAACCTTTTATATGCCATGTGGTGTAATTATTTCATAGGAATACACTGTGGGACATATTTTACTGATAGAGCCCTTCATATAATTACAGGCCAAATGAGAAGTAAAAAGAGGGCAGGAGAATAATAAATGATGTTTTCCAGTAGTACGTTTAGTTAGATCAATATACAATAAAGTTTACTTGTAGATATTTAAGAATTTTTAAAATAGAAACAACTGATTATTTAACATTTATTCCTGCTCTACATTTGCCCTCCAGTTTTTCCTTTTATTTGGTTGTAAAAACAAGCAATATAGCTATACCCACATTCCCCTTCTTATTTATCAACATATTAATTAATGAATGTTTCCTTTCACTTATTCTATTCTTCCATTATGTGTTGCATATTCTCAATGTGGAGTGAGATGAAACCAGAAATAGACATATCCAAGAAGAGTTAGTCTGAGAAATCTATATTCTAACTGGAAAAGTACTAGAATATGGTGTGTTTGTGAAAGAACTTACTAGTTCTTAGTAAATGTGTGGATTTTAGAAATTTTTGGAGACTGAGCATATCTTGAAATTTGACAGCCATAGTGAAGTTGCTGTTTAGGTTGCGAAGCATCCGATCCCTTCCCTTTCAACAACAGACATTCAATTTCTTCTTCCTCTATTTCCCACTAAAGATACTATTTCCACTCAGCTGCTAGAGGTGATCATCCAGTGGCTTAAGTGAATCACCACATCAGAGCATATTACTTAGCAAGGCTGGACTAGATGTGCTTATGTAGTCCAAGTCAAGCATCATAAAAATCAGAGAAAGTTAGCATGGGCTTATGAATCTCTACATTGCTTTGTCTAAGATGGCTCCTTAACAGTGTTGATTTTTATAATCCATGTGCAAGGAATGTCTGTCCATATCTTTGTATCTTCTGTTTTTTTTTTTTTTAAGTGCCTTATTTTGTTGTTGTTGTTTATAGATCCTTCACCTTGTTTCTTAGTTTTATTCTTAGACATTTTCTGCTTTTTGGTGTGATTATAAAATGGGACTGTTCTCTTGACTCTCTTCAAGCTCATCATTTATATTTAGGAACATATCAGATTTTTATATATTGATTATGTGGTTTGCCCTATCTCTGTACTGTTTTGTGTTTTTAATAGTTTTGGTTTAATCTTTAGTGTTTTCTATGGGTATTGTGATGGTCTGCACATAGCAATAATTTTATTTCTTTTTCAATTTGGGTTCCTTTTATGTCTTTCTCTTGCCTAATTATTTAACTTGGTATTTTTAAACAGATTTCTCTCCCTTTGTATAGCATATATTTTTATCTATTTTAAAAATATTTATATAGATTATATATTTTAAAAATATTTATATGATATAACAGATGACATTAAAAAATAGGAAGAGAATGTACTGACTCTTCATTCCTGTAAAAAAAAAAAAAAGGAAGAGGA
>PVIJ01005709.1:43254-100558 GCA_004024925.1 Scalopus aquaticus | reverse complement strand
CACACAACTCAACAAAAAAAAAGCCAATAACCCAATCAAAAAATGGGCAGAAGAGCTCAAAAGGCACTTCTCCAAAGAAGAAAAGCAAATGGCCAACAGATACATGAAAAAATGCTCAACATCACTTATAATCAAGGAAATGCAAATCAAAACCACTATGAGATACCACCTCACACCTGTGAGGATGGCACACATTAATAGATTTTTTTTAACATCGATTTTTGCCTTAATAATTTTACTAGAATTGGAAGAAAATGGTATCAATGCTTTACATTTAGTGAGCTTGGGGGTCTCTCGGTCAGCTGTGGGTTAAGTCTCAGTGCTATCACCACTACACCCTGAGTTCCATCCCCTGCCATGGTCCTGTCTTGCCTGCTGCTCCCCTCAGCAGTGTATTTCAGTATATCAGCCTGTTCAGGCACCCCACGCTGTCTCTGGTGCATCCTCTCACCCTCCGCATCTCTGGCCTACACCCTAGTTCTTCTACACTCACTCGCACACACACACATGTTAAAAAAATCATGAGCTGGGCCTCCCTGGTGGCGCAGTGGTTGAGTGCTGCGCTGTGGAGCTGCCGGCAGCGCACGATGCCAGTTCGACACCTGGCCGGGGAGAATCCCACATGGTGCGGCAGACCTCTCCTGCCTCGCCCGCTGCTCCCCTCAGCAGTGTGTTTCTCATCTGCCTGTTCTGCTTCCCACTCTGTCTCTGGTGAATCCTCTCACCACCCCACGCCTCTGGCCTGTACCCCAGCTTGTATGTATAAATAAATAAATCTTAAAAAAAAAAATCATGAGCTCATATGGATAATTTTGTTTCATTTTAACATTACAATGCTTCAGTTTTTCTTTAATTTCACAATTGTATTGTTTCTCCTAAACCGATTATCTTGTTTTTGATATTAGTGGAATTATTTATTTTGTTTATTTCTACAACAAAAAAGAAATAGTATCAAAATAAAAAGAGATAATACAATTAAACTTCTTTATAGTGCTTTTCAACCCTACACACAAAATAGGTATACATTTAAAAAAATTCCCTGTTTAGTTATATTAACAGTAAGAAACAGGGTTAGCTGTATTTGTTTTGGATTTTGAATTTTAGTTTTTTTTTAAATGTATGCATACAAGAACTGGGATGTAGGCCACGGGTGGGGATGTGTGAGGGTGTGTGATGGGGGGTGTCTCCCCCAACCAGAGACAGAGTGGGGAGCAAAACTGGCAGACCTAATGAAATACACTGCTGAGGGGAGCAGCAGGCAAGGCAGGAGAGGACTGCTGAGCCATGTGGCATTCAGAAACTTGCAAACAGTCTGCTTCACCTTGTTTGTCTGCAAAATGGAGTTAATAATTACTTCCATAAGTTTTTATGAGCTAATTGGTCCGAAGTAGAGCCTATTTAGACTTAAAAGTTTTCATTTTATGACTAAATTTTGAACTTCTTTGAGCATATTATTTGAAATAACCTTTTAGTTTTTCTCATAGAAATGATCTTGAAAATTTATTCATTCTTGTTTCACATTTTTGACAAATATTTATTTATTTATTTATTGACAAAAATTCAGGGTGTATACAGGCATTTTATCTGATTGATATCTTTCATTTTTTATTTTATTGTCAATAAATATCAATCATTTTTATATATTATGCAAAATAACTTTATTCCAAAATTGTGCTGTGCTTTGTCTCTATGATGTGTGTTTGCTCATAAATCATACTGAAAATCTTAATTACTTTTTATTCCTTTGTGAAAGATTAAAATGATTTAATATGATCATATTCACCATGCCTAATAACAATACGTAAACCATTGGCTGCAAAGAATAAGGACCAATGAATTTGATTTCATGAGTTACAGGTGGGCTACTGGTTTTCAAAAACTCAAGGCTAAAGCACTCAGTATTGCTCCATCATGTTGAGCTTTTGGTTTTATTGAAATGATTGATGTATGCAGCAAAGCCCAGGCAGAAAAAGCCAAATGAAGCAAAATGCTCTTTGAACTGCAGCTTACCTTCCCTGCTATAATATAGTGGATATGTACTGAATTCAGGCATCCATATATAACATTATTTATAAGAAATTGGTTAACTTGGGATCTTAAAAATATTTTAATGTGATTTTCTATTGAATGACTGAATTGACATTATACTAATAAAATACTTAATCTGTGTATAGTACATTATAATATACGCACAGTGATCCTAACCATATATGAGTTGCAGGCTAGGTTCATGTTTCTGAAGAAAATCAGCAGGAACTAGAATACATGATTTTCTTTGAAGTTGAAGTAAGGTCAGTGAAAATTTAGTACATATTCAGCTGTCAAATGTAATCAGTGTGGGGCAACCTGTTTCCTCTCTTTCTCCTTATTCCCAGGTCTGGGAGCTAGAGGGTCTGGCTTGGATGGGCTCTTTTGACTGGTGGATGGTATAGAATGAGCTCTCCTCAGAGCTGCCTGGGATTGGGTTGTTGTGGGAATTATGATTTTTAATAAGGCACTTTACTAAGTTATGAGATTACCATCTACTTGTCTATCAATTTTTCATCAGTTCCAGTTTGTGTTACGTGACTTCTCGTGTGAGTCCAAAGACAACTACAACTGTGGCAACAATTCTTTTTAGCTAACCTTGTATAAAACGAACAGTAGTAACTCCACTGTTGATAAGACCTAAGGTTACTTAAGAATATAATCAAATTGAACAGATAGGATATTTTTGATAAATGAGAGAACAAAGAAAATCAACTCCAGGGAGAAAAGGGACGGTGGAAATTGGTTTTTGTAAAAGAATAGAGACATTCAATTTAACTTGTGGGAATTAGTGCTTCTTAGAAAGATGCATGTAGCCCTGAACTGGACAACTTCAAATATGAGGGAGCTCTCGGGTTCAGCTTCTGCCTCCTGGCCCATTTGTATCCTTTTGTGTGTCTGTTGCATTCTTATTTTCCAATTGCTTATTTCATCAACTACTATCCATTTGTTCCCAACCTCCTTATAACTTCATCTTGAGAATTTATTTGGCTTACTAAGGCCTCAGCTTGCCCTTTGGCATCCTTTTGTCTTGATTCCATTACCAAGTGCTCTTATTTCTTAGTCCTCTATTCCTGATAGAGGAATATGAAGAGCAGAAATATATTTTAAAAACTGGTCACACAAATGGTATGTTTATTGACCTTCCTGTAAGTTGACTGTCTTTGGTCAGGTGCCATACCTCCTCCCAAGAGTACCTGGGTGATAAGCTTAGGCATGATTTGGTTGTTGGGGATAGGTAGGCTGTCCACATTAAAAGAGCTATGGGGAGAGAAATCTGTAAAATGTCCAGTATAGAACCTCTGACCCAGCTATATTAATATATGCTAAAAATGATACAATATAAAATATATTGATCTTGAACTGTACAGTGGACAGACTCTAGGAGACGCCCAGTAATTCTCATCTCACTGTATTCATATGCTTGTATAATTCCCTCCACCTTGAATGTGGATGGGGTTGGTTATTTCCTTCTAACAAACAGTATATGACTAAGTAGAAGGAGTATTCTGTTATTACATTACATTATGTCAAAAAATATATATATCTTGCTAGAAGACTCACTTTTGGGACCCTAACTCTCTTTTCAGTTTTGATGAAGCAGTTGACCATGTGGTCCATTTGGGTGAGGAACTGAGGGTTATTTCAAGTAAGTCACAGTAAGTCACAGTCCTTTGTCCTACAGTTTCAAGGAAACAAAATCCACCAGCAAGTGAGTGGATCCTTGCACCAAGTGATCCAAGTGGATCCAGACACCAAGTGAGTGACCAGGAAGTCAATGGATCCTTTCCCAGTTGAGCTGCCAGATGCTTTCAGGCTTATAGGAATAGAGCTAGGCTGCCCAAGGACAACTGACCCACAGGGACTCTCATATGACACAAGCATGTTGTTTATTTATTTTTATTTTTTTATTTTTTTAAAGATTTATTTATTTATACATACAAGCTGGGGTACAGACCAGAGGTGTGGGGCGGCGAGAGGGTTCACCAGAGACAGAGCGGGGAGCAGAACAGGCAGATCAGAAATACACTGCTGAGGGGAGCAGCGGGTGAGGCAGGAGAGGTCTGCCGCACCATGTGGGAATCTCTCCAGCCGGGAGTCGAACTCGCATCGCTGCTGCCGACAGCTCCACAGCGCAGCGCTTAACCGCTGCACCACCAGGGAGGTCCGCAAGCATGTTGTTTAAACTGCCAAATCTGTGGTTACTAGTAGAGCAATGGGTAACAAATACATACTGCTTCTTGGCTTCAAAGGCAGAAGAGCCAATATAATTGGGGTGTGGAAAAATTCAAAATCAGAAGCATCTCACCAAAGTTAGGTTGCATATGCCTTTTCTGCCATGTGTAATCTAAACATCTATCACTTTCCTTTTAACTCTCCATATCAGCTCTTCTCGCTTCTCCACCCTGCACTATGACCTAGGAGGCTGACACATATATATTACTATCATCTGATTTCACATCTTAAGCAATGGCAGAGACAGCAAGATCTATTAGCTGTGAGGAGAGTGAGTTATTTATTTCTTTGATTTCTTCCCTGCAAACGCTGGTTAAGCACTCCCAGCACTGTACTCCAGGTGAAAAGGTGGTCCTGGCTCTTCCCTGTTCTAAGATTAACAATATTTCTCTAAACCTTGCTGCTTTTCCTAAACTCTGATTCCTCCTTGGTGATATTCCCTTTATTAAACCAATGTCAAGTTAGCTAATTTGAGGGTCCCATCCGTTTTCTGATAAATAACGCAGAGTTCAAGAATATTTTCTGTATGGCATTGTCTGGAATTAAAAATGTGATGTCTGCGTATGTGGGTTCTGAATTGGAAGAAAGACCCATATAAAGGAAAGACAGTGAGTGGGAGAATTTATATTGTTATTCACTGTCAAGCTTTAGAACTATGTATGAATATGACATGTCAGGGAACAGACAGGTAATGCATTCTCAGGGATCCCCTTGTAGATTAAAGGCCAAGAGTAGAGAGTGTAACAGGTTTCAGCTGTCATTGAAGCCTGAATGGAGAACACGCCATTCTTTCCTAAAGAATATGGAACACAGACTGACAAGGCTTAAGAGAAATTGTAAGATCTCTTTCTCCAGAGACTCTTTAAAAAGGAAAGACAACCATCATCTGGACAGGCAGAAGCCCGAAGTTGCACAGAGATTTCTTAGATTCATTTCTTTTTTTCCCTGAGGTTTGAAACCAAATGTTAATACACATTGTTGAGCATCACGTAGAACATCCTGTTTCAAATGTGTGTGGCACACAAGATGATTTGGGAACTCAGCACAATATTTAGATTTTTAAAACAATTTGACTTTTTAATAATGTGTTTTCAAAAGATGGGAACAAAAACAAGGTGATCTAAAGCCCCATTTTTCTGATGCCTTGGGAAGTGATTATTTCTCTTTATTATAGTGTCACCATGGGATTTGAACAAACTGGGAGAATGCAGTGACAACAAAGAATGTTAAGGGAAGCAGATTGACTGGGAAGATGTATGTGCCTCTTGCCTCTATTCTCCTCATATCAAGTGCTTGATTGCATTATATTGAAGCTGGGAGGAAATTAAAGAATTATCTCATATAATTTGTTTTTCAGATGAGGAAATTTGTCATTGAAAATTAAATGGCTTTGCCTCATCTCACATAATGTGTGTGTGTGTGTGTGTGTGTGTGTGTGTTTGATTAAACCTATTTTTCTATATCCAATAGGTTCTTTTCCATCTAAATGACTGAACCTTTATATATTAATATATAACACATTCAGAAGTTGTAGACTAAACTCAACAAACATGAATGCTGCCTCCAATGCTTCTATAAATTTGTGAATGAAGAAAGAGGAGGATTCTTAGTAAGGGAGAATGGAATGTCACAATTGTCACCACCCAAGGCAGATACTGCCTGTTGCAATGTCACAGAAAGTGTCAGATTATCCTGTGGCACTAGAAAGGCATTCAGACCTTCCATTTGTATCAAAGAGACAGCAATTGCCCAAGTGTACCAGCCTTCACACTGTATTTTGTCTTTGGTAAGACGGTGATTGAACTTCATTTATGGGCTCATTTGACTGTGGTCTTGAGCCTTCTGAACATGGCCTGATATTCAGGACTAGATTGCCTTGGGAAAATGAATTAACCAATAATAATATTAAATATGCTACTAAATGTTTGAATACTCCTAGATTTCAAACACTGTTTTTAAGTTCAAACTGCTGAATTGCAATGGCTGCTGGAACAAATAACTTCTATATTTAACACTAATACTAATACCCAATTAGTTTTGAGGGTGAATAAACAAATATTTATTATGAATATATGTAGGGATTAGAAGCTCTTTCCCCTGAATAAGTTGTTCCAGAAGTTCTAGCTCAAGACATAGCCCCAACATATTTACACTCCCCCACACAGACATTACATGCAAATACCTCTCTCTTTCTCACACACATACACATTCATACTCACTTGACATAATACATTGTGTCACTACCCCTCATACACACAGATAGCACACACACTTCTCACAGACACACAACTAAACTACCCATATGATTGGACTCACACTCTCATCTCCTTTCTAAATACAGTGTTCTTGCTACCACATGAGAAAAATACAGTGCAGTAAAAATACCTTCTTCTTGGTCTAAACTGTTTCCAGATAAAGTGAATTTTTAGTTGCTTATCTTAGCCTATAACCTCAAGTAAGTAAGGAGTAGATTTTCCATTGTCATAAAAAATCATTAAAATTTTATTATGAGCTCCCATGTCAATGGATGATCAAACTTTAATCGCAGTCAACTCCAGGGAAGACTTTCCCTGGGGTTCTGCTCATACTTAGGCATTGTGGAGTGTCTTTCTCCATTTTTGTCTAAACATTCTCTGAGACTTCCACCATTCTCTCATGCCCTCCCCTCAACTGGATTACAGCTGTCATCTTTTGTTCTTGATCTCAAAGTCTCTTCAGTTGAGGCTCTCTCTGTATTCCTTCAGGGCTCCTCGGTGGGCTTATAGGGTTTCTTTGTCCCCAGGGACACAGAACATATGGTTTCACTATCTAGGGCCTGATGTCTGTACTCTTCAAACTGCCTTTTCTCCTTGTGGATAATTTACTTGGGAATAAGCTCATATATTCCTCAAAACTTTCCTATTTACTATCAGAAGCAGTTATTAGGCCCTCCCTCAAAGTCCAATCAATATCTAAGCTCTCTTTGATTTCCCTCTACCTCAGCTTCCCTAGTCTTCCTCAGTTATGGGTTTTTTTTTTTTCTAGTCCTGGGACATGGATGACTTATTTTGATATCAGATATTCTCTTGAATCTACTTTTTATGGTCTGAGTTGCTTACCAGAGGTTGAGACATTTGGAAATTGAATATCTTTGTCATCTGTCTTGTCATTCATCCTCTGAGGTGGTGCCCATGCATTCATTGCTCTGATGCATTAAGAAAAAAGCCAGGGGTAAAGAAAATGCCAAGAACAGAATCCTTGTTTCTATATCCAAATGTTGTCTTACCACAGCAGTTTTTACAAAAACATTTTATTTTGAAATGTTCATATCCTCAAGACAAAAAATAGTCTACACTATAAATGAAGGATAGGGAATTTTTGTATTTCAACATTTCAGTCCACCAAACACTGATGGGGGGGCACACTGCTGCTTTCTTTCAACCTGAGTATTTGATGGCACTTTTGATTCATGGTCCTTAAACCTTATTTTTATTACTCCCTCAATAAACCTTCTGCACAAGAATCTCAGCCTCAAGTTCTGCCTCTAGTGAATCAAAATTAGGAGACAGATGGACAATTATAAAAATTAAAGCAACTAAAATTAAGGAGGATCAGATATTAACTGGCTGTCACAGCAGTTACCACAAGACTAGATGCTATCACTCAGGAAACAAAGCAAGAAGTGCATTGAGCTAAAACAGGAAGTTCTAAGGGCCATGAGAGTTTAAATAGTGATTGACTGAATGGGTGACCGTGAAGGAGACTAAGAAATGCTCAGATAGAAGCCCAAAGTAAACTGTCATCTTTCATTCTTGATCTCAAAGCCACTTCAGCTGAGGCATCTGTGGATTCCCAGGAAGAGAGAGTTTTAAGGAGATTCAATTAATAAGATTCAATTAATAAGAATTTATGTGACCATGTATTTGACAAGTGGGATGTCACTGGTGATCTTCTCCCGGATGGTTTCAATGGAAAGGTAGTGTGAAGAAGCCATATTACTGCCAAATGAACATTGAATGGGAGCTCAGAAAGTTGACATGGTGAGTATGGGCACTAGGAACATTTCATTACTTCTGCTTTTAAGCAGAGAGATATGAGATTACTTGTAGCCAGAATAAAGAGACTCAGAAGAGAAAAGAAGTTAGAGAGATGACATATTGATAAGGTTAGGATTGGGTGGAATTATAGAGGTTAGTGTTAGGATCTTTGCTCACTCTATTTAACTGGGTCTAACAAGTCTTTTAATATAACATATGTCATCTCATTCATTCATTAACTCATCAAAAATTGTGAAGTAATAGTTACATGCCATTTTGGGCATACAAAATTAGTTGTGACCATAATCCATATAAATTTGTAACTTAGTCATTAGTTGATGCATGGTAATATGTTTTAAGAGATAGTGCACTCACATAACTCTTATGATATTGTATTGTTATAATAGTTCTATTTTTACTGGCTATCACTAATAGCTTATAGTCTTTAATTTGTAAGTCAAACTTTTTTATGGATATGTATTTATAAGGAAAAAGTAGTATGCTTATGATTTGGTACTATTCATGGTTTCAGGCATTCACTGGGGGTCTTGGAGTGTATCCTCCATGGATAAGGGGAGACTACTACTGTACTTTAAAATGTTTTTTTTTTGATAAAAGATCAATAACCAAGTAAGAGAAGAAAATGAGTAACTTTTCTCCTGGCAAGATTTCTTACAGAATTGTTATCTTGGGTGAAGTAAGAAAACTGGTCTATTTATACTTTTGAACTAAGCTGACACCTGTATATGTTGCTTTCAGTAAACAACAGAGAGATCTGTATGATATCTCAGCAATTGACTGCCTCACTCAGGCATGCCTTCTCCAATCTTTTCTACCTGTAGAAATCCCACTTGTGCTGAAAATCTTCAGTCAAGTTTCAGATAGTCCTTAAAGGCTATATTGTTCCTGACAACCCACAACTAATTATTCTCCTAATTCTGTTCTTACCAGAACATATTTTCATCATTATTTTTAAAAATACTATTGTTAACTAGATGTGTTTATATGTTTATATTAACACATCCTTGAACTGTGGCCATTGAATGCTTTTATTACCTCATTGACAGGGTGGTATGTGGGTAGATATATTAAAGAATATGGTGTTAAATATGTATTAATTGGAGTCCAGTGCTGTTGAGTTGAATATTAAATTATAAACTTTCCTTTCTAGTAATTTTGTGATTTGATGTTATTTAATTCTATTAAAAAGTATCTCCAAATGGTTAATAGTAGTACACTCAAAGTTCATCTTTGTACATGTGTGTGAAACATTTACTAAATGATTTCTTTCTTCCATTTCCCAAGTTTCCTATTTTTAGATAATAATTAGTTACATCAGCTTAAAGATAAAAAAAATCAACACACTTTAGAAATAATCATTTTTATTGACTGGGACATGAAAGAGGAAAATAAATGTTCCAAGGTTCAGTTCTTTTCTTTCTTACCCCTCATCTCTAGTTTATTTGATTTTAAATTTTCGTGTAACTAAAAATCACATGAGATACATGTAAAAATGAAGAGACATAAGAGTTTTTATTCTTAGTCTGGAAATGAAGTCCTAGAATCTGAATTTTTAGAAGTATCTCAGGGAGTTCTGATGTGGTCAATCCACAATCCATCTTTTCTGGAAATGGTTCTATCAGTTCCTTTGTTCTGAAAGAACCCTTGAGTAAACCTTCAAACCCAATGGAATATTTCAGCTGGGTCCTGTGGATATTACTTCCAAAATTCAAAAATTTCATTCTTTAAAATTTGAAAGGAAATGGAATCCTAATTTTAAATACTACCTTTCATCACTTTATAATATATTCACTAGTGAATATAATATATATTCACAATATAGTCACGGTGTTTATTACATTTGTGGTTATAGTTTAATTTCAAGCTCATAAATAAGAACATAATGACCTTTATTAAGAGGAGGAGATGAAATAAGAGGAGATGAAATATGCTTGACATTTATTTAAAAAAAAAAACAGTATGAGATTAGGAAAAAACAAACACAGACCAGTAAAAGAGAATTGAGAGCACAGAAGTTATCGATTATTTTTAAGAGACATGGAAGAGTAGATTGTGTTTTTTGAAAAGGTACTTGTGATTTTAATATAGACACCATAGCAATTAATGTTCTTTTGGTTTTCTGAGAGGATAAGCAAACTCTCATTCTTGATATTGGAGAAAGAAATTAAGAAAACATTTGCCATTTATTATCACAGCAAAACTTAACAAAGTTTTGTTTACTTAAAGGAATAAACTTAACAAGGGAAGTAAAGGAGTTTTACTCAGAAAAATATAAGACATGATAATAAGAAATAAAACATAAAGAAATATAAATATAACCAGTGTTTATAGATTAAACATTGTTAGAATAAACATTGTTAAAATGACCATATTACCTAAAACGTTTTACAGATTCAATGCAATAACTATCAAAATCCCAATGATATTTTGCAAGGAAATAGAACAAACAAACCTACAACTTATATGGAACCACAAAAACCCTAAATAGTCACAGCAATCTTGAGAGAAAAGAAGAAAAATGGAGGACTAATGTTTCCTGACTTCAAACTATATTACAAAGCGATAGTGATCAAAAGAGTGTATTAGAACAAAATCAGAAATACAGACCAGTAAAAGAGAATTGAGAACAAGGAAGTATTGATTATTTTAAGAGACATGGAAGAGTAGATTGTGTTTTTTAAAAAGGTACTTGTGATTTTAATATAGACACCACAGCAATTAATGTGCTTTTGGTTTTCTGATAGGGTAAGCAACCTCTCATTCTTTGTCATGGTACAGTCCAAAAGTATCCTTGTTTTATGTAGGATGACTAAAAATGAGGTTAGGTTCTAGAATATATTAGTTGGAGATGTTCAAATAGGACTTACCTATTTTTAAGCAAATTTTCAAGTCTTCAAATTTAAAAATATAGGTCAATATTAGACAAAAAAACACACTAATAACAAAAATTTTCTTCCCTTCCTTTCATAGGCAACAGTATTGCCCTGCAGGCATTTATATTCAATAGAATATTTTCTCATAAAAAAATCAAGAGCTCACTTAAAAAATTGAGCAAACACACTTTCCCCTGCCAATGATCATCTATACAATGCAGTGTATGTTAGAAGTACCCTTGTTATGATGAAGCCTAACAGGAAGTAGTGGAGTAATGGGTGCCTGCTTTAGTAGTAAACACTCAATGTTTGAATGCTAACAGTTATTACTGCCAGAGAGTACCCTATATTTAAGTTGTATTTAGAAAATAATATGTGTTTTGTTCTGTATGGGGCTTCTTATCAGTATTCCTGCCAGATTTCATAAGTGCTTATGCATTCATAAAAGATGTGTTTTTCTTTAAATAAGAGAGGGTAACCAACCCAATGTGAAAGAAATAGAAGTAGTCCCAACAAACTTAAATGTAGCCTTCGTCTTCCCCACAGCTTGCAGCAAAGATTAGTTGGCATTAGTGGGAGTTGGGCAGATGCATGGTTTAAATAGTGAAGAGCTCTTTTTAAATGTTCTAGTAAGATACACATACAAAAGGTATCACTGCAACCATTTTCAGGTGTACAGTTGAGTGGCATTAAATATATTACACAAGTTGTGCACGCATTACCTCCTTCCATCTCCAGAACTCATTTCATCTTGCAAAACTAAAACTCTATACCCATTACATGACAACTCCCATTTTTTTTCTCCTCCCAACGTCTGGCAATTGCCATTCTACTTTCTTACTCCGTGTATTTGATTTCTCTAGGTAACTTATATAAGAGGGATCATACAATATTTGCCTTTTTGTGATTCACTTATTTAATATTGTCTTTAATGTTCATACATGTTATAGCATGTGTTAAAATTTCCTTTCTTTTTAATACTGAAAAATATTCTATTGTATGTATAGACCACATTTTTTGTATAAAACTGCATCATCTTGATTTTGCATACTTTAATTTCAGAACAAAAAAATTAAATTCACAACATCCAGACCCCTTGTCAGTATGGAAGTGGGTAGTTTTTTAATGATATACTATATATATATATTTTTTTTTTACATCATTTTTCATTTTTGTACAATATTTGCTTTCCTCTCAGGTGTAGTCCCCATAGAGTACCCACCACCAATTCACTGGTGCACCATCAACATAGTCCCTTGTGCTCTCCCCTCCCCTGTTTTGATCCCATTCCCTCCCCCTCCCCTGCAGATTGTCTCCCATTTTTGAGGCCCTCCTATCCTGTCTTAGAAAAGATAACAAAGGAAAAACATTATATCAGCAGAAGGAACCACAGGTGGGCAGGGCTACTTAGGACTGCTGGGGTAAGAGATGGGACACTATAGAGGGGGCACAGGGTCTGTAGAAACTCCTAGTCTGCTTCTTCCATATGAGATGCATCCTCATCACCCCTGGGTGGAGGGGACCTCATTTAAATCACATATTGTTTATCCATTTATGCATTGATGAACTTGGGTTGTTTCCACACCTTGTCTATTGTAAATAATACTGCTATGCACATGCACGTACAAATATCAAGTCTTTATGTATAACCAGAAGTGGAATTACTGGATCGTATGGCAATTCTATTTTTAATTTTTTGAGAAGCTGCTATGTTCTCCATAGCAGCAGGAAGAGCCACATTTGAGTTTCTTACAAGTAGTTCTCTCTAGATTCTCACCTCATTCATGGAAGGAGATATGAATTGGCTCCTGACTGCCTTCTATCACTAGTGATGTTACGTTGGATTTTCTTAGAAAACAATATCACATTTTTCTTCCCCTCATCAGAAGCACTCTAGAGATTACCATGGAGAATGATAGCATCAGGGTAGTATCCTTGATAAAAAGATGAAAACGACTGAGGGTCAAATTTAATTACTGTTAGGATGTTTCATCATACTTCATAAAAATACCTAATTATTGAATGCCTAACGTGTGCCAGGGTCCTTGTAAGTATAAAATAAATGTATTGTGTATAAAAGATAATCTCTTAGATTCACTTATTTTATATTCATTTCCATAAATGACATGCTTACAAATAATTCTGTAACTTAGAAAAAGGTAAGGTCATATGTTACAACAATTATAATAAGGCCATTTAAGATCTTATAAATGTTACTCTAAAATCCAAGCAATCTCAATTAGCAGGTTAATTTTCAAAATGGATAGGAACAAATTCAACTTTTAATGAGAGACTCTATTTTGGTTACCGTTCTAATTTCTACTTTGAGCCATAAATTATTTAAGGAAATATTTTTAATTTTCAAAATATTTTGCTGTTTTAATCTTTATATTGATTTCTAATTTAAATATGTCTGTCAGACTTAACATTTTTAAATACTAATTATTTGAAATTTATTGAGGTTTGACCATTGTTACATTCTCAGTGGAGGTGATTTCTAATAAATTTCTTCTATCCAAAGCGTATGTTGAAAGCAGTTTTATCATTTTGCAGGTGAGATTCTTTTTTCTCTACCTGTTTCATTGTAGATGTAGAGTCTAAGTTTTATATAGAGATCCAATTTCTAACTCCTAACATTTTGTATGCCCAAGATTTTGCCTTCTGTTTTCTAAGTGGTTGTGTGGCGGTAGACACCTGAACTTGAAGCTTCTATTGATATTAAATATTCGGAACAGCTGCACTTCAATGCTAATGACCTACTCTATTTTCAGGCCCCTCTTTAATTTTGGTTCCTGATTTTGTGAACTTATTTTCTTGAAAGCTCAACTTTGCACCTAAAAGGATGTTTGCGGAAATATATCCACTACCTAGATTTTTTTTTTTAGCAGAGTAGTTATTCTGCCATCTTTCCAGAATTAAAAGTTTTTTATCCTCCTAAATGAAGAGTTAACTTAATGTTACAAGTGTATTGTCAAAAGTACTTTGAAGTACTTTTGTTTCTTACCACTTATTATTAAAAATGACGGCCTATGGCTTTGACTATCATTATAACCAGGACAAAAATCACTTAGTCTTGACTTTATGATAATGCTACTTCATTTGGTTTCATCTGCTTAATCTAATGTTACCTAATTTCATGACAGCTCTAGGATATATACATTTGTCATCCTGTTTTTTTGTTTATTGGTTGAGAAAACAAAGAGATGCTACAGTTCTCACCAGTGCAAAGCAAGGGCTTGTCCCATGTATCTCTGAATTCATTGATTATTTTGCTTGGGACCATTCCATTTCAGCTTTGCTCCACAAACATTTATTACATTTCTGTGAAATGTGGGGGTCATTTATTATATTTATATGACTGTGCTAGTTGCCGAGGGATAAAGATATATTAGAAATACTCATTACCGTCAAGAAATAAGAAATGAGACAGAATTCAAAACAATTTGGTAAATACTCAGAGGTAAACACAGATCCTAAGACTGATACTCTAGTATACTGAGTTTTTAAGATGCAGGAGTCATGATTTAGAGTCTTTGTTTTTGTGTTATGCTTTAATTTCATTTTGGCTTTAACTATCACTAGTTATTATAACACTACCATTATTTCTATGTATAATATACATACCTATACATGCAGTATACATATACATACATGTATGTACCCTTATACACAGTATAATAACTATCATTATTTTTGTTTATATTTAAGACAGACATGTTCTACATAACAAAATCATTAAATATAATCATCTGCTTTTCTTGCCTAATAAAAATTTTAATCTATGTCAATATCCCGATCTATCTATGATGTTTTTTAAAATAAGAATAAAATACAGACTTTAAAATAGAATATTAATAGAGTGCTGAAAAGCAATGTGTTAATCAACCAGAGTGCCTGAGATTGTGTAAAATGGCAACAATGACAAGATTTTTATCAACTTTGTCAATAATTGTTGTCAATTACTCTTAATTACACCAAAGAATTACCACTCTGAGGCTATAACTGTCTTTAAAAGATAAAATATTAGGAGGATAACAGAATTCCAGGTCCTCCTAGGCCCATATCTCTCTATCCAATGTCTATAGTAGACATTTGTGTTTGTACAGATTTTGTGGTCACATGTCTGGAAATGTTAGTTGATGCTCTGGAGTATATAGATTGGAGAGATTAGAACTGAGAATTGGGTGTGTAAATACATAGTACTCAGGGAAATGTGTAAGGGAAGACTCTGTCATAAGATTGAGAGTGGTGATTAAAGTAGGAAGAAAACCAGTAGCAGTTATCTTAGAAACCTAGGATGGAAGGAATTGTCAAGAGTGTCAAAGCAGATTGGCTTTTGATAGAGAACATTGAGAAAACAGAAGAATTGGAATGGGAGAGCTAGGTAAGGTTATTTTTAAGTACTAAGAAAAGGAAAATTAACATGATTGGAAGAGTGAATGCATGGCACAGTTCCTAATAACACCACTGGCAAGAGAAGTACTAAGGTTTTGATTTTCTAAGCTAACATCTGTATACCTTGTACTATATATAGAATATGGATTTGGAATGAAACTGAGATCTTGAGCTCCAACCAGGCATTCATATCTACCATCTGTGCCATTTTATTATTTAATTCTGTTTATATTTTACTTCAATGATTGTTAGAAGTGAGTGTGTATGTGTTTGTGTGTATATGTGTGTTACTATATATAACATATAGACAGCTTGCAACCTGGGTGGGATTCTGTTTAACAGCTTGCTTTTTCTCAAACTACTTGAAAACACACTTTATAGAAACACATTCAAATATATTTTGGCCAATATGAGTGTATTTTGCAATATCCAGGTTTCTCCCTAATACATTATGACAATTAAAATAAATTCTGCAGTTTTCTTTTTTTTTTTTTTTACTTTTAATCTCTCTCTACTCTCCCCTGTAGATAATACAGACACTTATTAGTTGTTCTGTGAATACTCATGTATACTTTCCATATATCACATGTGTCCTGGAAGAAGCTTTCAGCTTAATATTCCAGTACAATAATTAAATTTTATGTATTTGAACAGTCTCAAATGGAAATTGATAATCATTTAATGGAAAGATAGTAACAAAGTTTGAGTTATTTCAATCAATTTCTTCAAATTCAGTCAAAACATCAGCAACAATAACCACCACCACTGACCTGTACTGACTCTTGGTTGTGTGCCATGTACCACACACACATTATTAGGTAGGTTTTACTTCTCCCACTTAGAAGATGAAGAATTGAGGCTTCTAAAAGTTAAGCAACGTAACCACAGTGCTAAACGAGTAACACTAAAATCACTCATATTGTGTGGGCATAATAAACATAGATGGCAAGACAAAACTTTTGGAAAAGAAATGAAGATATTATGGGAAAATTGACACTTTTGAGTAAAAATCAATCATTTTTCCCTTCTGTTTTCTTGCAGAATATTTAGAAGGAACTAGAATATAGTAAATTGCGGCACAATAAAAATAATTTTGATTGTGGCAATTTGTGAAGACTAGTGATATTAAGTAGACAGGGAGGGAGAATAGTACTTGCATGGAAGATGGGCATGCAATGCACCCGAGGGCATGCTGAGTGCCAGCAAAGACCATGGTCCTTTGGACAAGACTGGGGTGTTGGTCATTTCTTATTTGACGGGATATTGAGGGAGGTGAGATATTAGACTACGGATGCCGAGGTTCTCTGCTCAGTTTCTATATTTGTGACCCTAGTTCAAATCCCAGATTTTGTCAATTTAAAGCATGTATGACAAACCCACGCTCAATATGTTTGATCAATTAACTGGCAGTTCCAGTGACTCAGTTGTAACTGTTCCATGTTTTACTTTCTTTCTATTCTTCCATTTACTTTCCCCTTTTGTAGTTCCCTGATGCAGTTTCTGAAACAGGGCTAATAAAAATGAAGTAAGTTGAGCAAAATAAATATACAACTTTGTTTTCTTTTGTTCCATGTGCATGATGTGCCATTAAAGGGAAGAGAAAAAGACTTGAGATAGTTTTAGAGACATATCTTAGAGACACAAAGTAATGCTTTTTTCTCAGGAAACTAGAGCAGCAGATCACTGAAGAAGCACTTCCCTTTCACAAACTCATGCTCAGAGTTTGCAAGAAGTCTAGGTAGCATGCAAATGACTCAACTTTTAAAGGAGACATTCTGGAGAAGGAAAAAATTTCTTCCTAAGGAAGTATATAGAGAAATTTGGCTGACAAGTGACATAATATTAGTTAAGTGCATTAAGTGAACTAAAGAGGACCAGGAATTGTAGGTCCAGAATCCACAAAGGATATTAAAAATATAATAGAATTAACATTGCTATCTTGAGTATGAGAAAGTACATAGATCAGCTTTGGGGTGGCACTTCATAAATATAGGCCAAGTGTTTTGATCTTGGCTTAAATAAACTCAGTTGGCTCTAGCAATCAGGCTATTGCAATTTCTGTGAGAATGTGCTGGCAAGCCCTGGCTGTTGTATTTTTTTCTTAAACTTTGTGTTTTGAAGTAATTTTAAATCTACAGAAAAAAATGAAAAATTAAGTGTTCTCAAAATCCTCCATCAGCTTTCTTTAATAGCATACATAACCATGGCACACTCATCAAAAATCAAAAATGAGAATTAGTATTTATACAGTGTTATCAACTAAACCTCAGACTTTATTCATGTTCCCTCCTTTTTTCTCCGCTAATGTCCTGTTTCTCTTCCAGAATTCAATTTAGGATACCACACTGCATCTATTTATCATATCTCCTTAGTCTCCTTCAATATATGACAATTCCTCAGTCTTCTTTAACTTTCCTGACCTTGCCAGTTTTGAAGAGTATTTCAAGTTGGATGTGTCTAATGTTTTCCTCATGACTAGACTAAGGTTATAAATGGTGACCTTTTTAGAGCTAAAGAAATCTTTTCCTATATTCTAGCTTCCCTGCTAGCTAACTAGTGGTGGTGCTCTATATTTCCTCATTGTAATTCTTAAGAAACCAAATTTCATCTTTTAAGTTACTTGCCTCATGGGAGTCATTTCATTTTCCTTTAATATAAAAATCAATGAGAATATCTTTCTGTGGGTGCAATGCACTAAATTTTGGTAGTGCCGAGGTCAGAAATGAAATGATTTAATCATTAGGAAAAAGCTCACATTTCACTGACGCCTGATAAAACAAGATGCTAAATAGTTACCATATGGTATCACTGTCAGTGGCTATTGGACAGTTACAATTATAAATCATGGGTTATTTATGATAAAAAAAGAAATGGATTTCTTTGCCTAGACATGATTTTCCAAACTTTGAAGATAGTTGATAAACTACCCAATAATTTGCTTCAAAGAATTTTCAATACAAAATATAATTTAAAGAGAAAATAATCATTAAACCCAAATATCTCTCAACACGATAAAATGGATATAGTTTCTTTCCAGTGAAATAATCGAATTGACTGAAAAACTGTTTTCCAATGTTCACAGTACTTGACTCAGCAACTTGAATGTAAATGGCTTACAGTGATAAAAGTGTAATGAGGCAATAAATTCAGATTTTTAAAGAAGATGTAAATTATGTGCAGGCAACAGCTCAGGGATTCAGAGTTGAATTTATTCCTTTTTGATGTGGCAATCAAATGGCATGACTCAGTTTTGTGATAGCTTTCTATCTTCTTTCACCATGCAAAATGTGGAAATTTACTTTAAGATGTGTATAGAGAAAAAAACAAACCAAAAAGTTGTACAAGTTGCAATGTGATCATAGTTCTGATAATGTTGTTTGATCAAGAAACTTCCAAGGTGTGGTTTGAGATGAGATGGGCCACTGGGATATTCAGTTGTTTTAGTCTAATGTAATTATGGAAACAACTTTGTTATATTGAGGGTAAGAGACTTCAACTCCACTTTGGAATCTTACTGGAGCTCAGTGGGAAAGTGGCTATAAACTTAAGACAGGATTCTCACAGACTTTGATCTTCATTGAGCTCTGGGACTGATACAGGCATTTTCCTTGGGAGAATTTAGACAACTGGGGGCCTCCTTGGTGATACAGGGGTTGTCTTAGCTCTATCAAGCTATCACCAGCCACTACAGCATGAGTTCGATCCCCTGCCAGGGAGCTGACCCATGGTGCAGCAGATCTCTTCTGTCGGCCCACTGCTCCCCTCAGCAGTGTACGTCAGTAGATCCACCTGTTTTGCTCCCCACTCAGTCTCTGGTGAATACTCTCACCCCCTGCACCTCTGGTCTACACCCCATCACCTGCCTTATTTTCTCCTGGAGAATTCACTCCTCCCTTCGTGACTATGTGATTTTGATGGCCTTTACTCCACTCAGCCGCAGGACTAGTTCTTGATTGCCTTCAGTTAATTGAAACATCTCAACGCCAGACCACAGTAGCAGGTTCTGGGATAGGACGAACATCCAGACCAAGTCAATGAGATTTGATAACCGATTCTAGGACGCCACTTTTTTTCCCTATATATTTGATCAAAAGAGACTTTCCTTTTCCCAGGTTATAGGAACGAGGGAAGTTAGCACTGGGCATAATGTGCAGCCACCCTGGGACAATGAGGGAAGAGTATACTAATGATGAGATCCCAAAACAATGACATTGGCTTTCAAATGGCCTGAAACAATCTCTCTATTAAGCACTGAAATACTTTGCTATTCAAACCACTGTTTAGTCTATTTTAATTGTATTTTATTTGAACCATTAAGGAATGCTGAATGATATACCCAAAATATCTCCTAGGCTCAAGAAAATAACACTTAACTGTAGAGTTATTGGTAATAATTGAATGTATAAGAAAAAGAAAACGGACCTCCCTGATGGCGCAAGGGTTAAATCTCAGCACCCTGAAGCTATCCAGAGTCACTGCAGCACAAGTTCGATCTGCCCAGGGAGCTTCCCACATGGTGCAGCAGACCTTTCTTGCCTGGTGCTCCTCTCAGCAGTGTATTGAGTTAATCTGCCTGGTCTGCTCCCCACTCTGTCTCTGGTGAATCCTCTACCCCCACCCCCCACATCTCTGAACTACACCCCAGTTCTTTCATGCATAAATAAATAAAAAAAATTTTTAAAAAGAAGAAATCATCATAGTCACAAGGAATGTGATCAATTTATCCAATGTTAAAGTTGGAAGAGAAAAATTTTTAAGAAAATGTTTCTATGGATTGCAGATTGAGCAACCTATATCTCCTATAAGGGATCAATAGATGGCTGTGCTTTCCTAGCGCTCAGGGGAAACTATCTTGAAATCATTTTTCCTTTGTTATTAGAATGATCAGAATACAGAACAAAAGTTATGATGAGTAATTCAGGTTTTAGGTGCCTTTGTTTGGTGATGCTAGAGTCAAAGCTAAGAACTGAAACCTTCTGGTCATGAAAAAGTGGTAAGTGCTATTTGTTATCAATTAGTTTTTACAGTATGTACCATACTGTAGACACAAAGAGATAGAGAAAAAGTTTCTTTTCTCTTTGGGAAATAGGAAATTCTGGCATAGTAAATACTAGTTATAAATAAGTAATAAAAACTTTTAGTAGAAAAGTACATATCTAGAATTATTTTCTCCTGTTCCAACTGTCAAAGCACATCTCTCTGGTTTAATTTTAAAATTCATTAAAAATACTGTTTCCTTAGCTTAGGAATTACCATCTGGAATAAAGTTTGTTCTGGTGTGGAATAAAAGGAAAACTTTTTCTTATTATTGAAGAGTTAAGTTGAAGATTTCTATCTCTAGTTTAATTCCTGAGAAAAAGGAGAAATGAGGTTTTAAGATTTTCATAATAAATCAGTTATTTTCAAGTCTATTGTCTAAAGTCCTCAGTAAATACCCCCTAAAATTCCACTGTACTTTATGATGAAAGTAGAAATTTTTAAAACTTTCTAAGTAACAAACACTTCCTGGACAAGAAATATGAATACCTATGGAGAGCAGAGACTTTTACAATTGGAGTTTTAATCTACACTCTAATGGGAAAAGTGTTCTTTATGTCCCTATTCAGAACACCAGGTAAGATTTTTCCAGTTGTTCACAGGGCACTTATATTAACTGGGAAGACTTTTATTCTGGTTGGCATGTAGAAAGCCACACTAATAATAAACAAAATAACCTACAAGCTGCAAAAGCATAACTTAAAAAACCCATCAGAGAGTAAGAACAGATTTAGAACTAAATAGGCAAAACTTTAAAAACTGATAAGTCTGGGCCTCCCTGATGGCACAAGGAGTTAAGTCTCAGCACTATGAAGCTATTGCAGTCACTGCCGCACGGGTTCTATCCTAGGCCAGGGAGCAGACCTCTCCAGTTTTGCCCACTGCTCCCCTCAGCAGTGTATTTCAGTCAATCCACCTGTTCTGCTCCCCACTCTGTCTCTGGTGAATCCTCTCACCCACCCCACCCCACACCTCTGGCCTACACCCCAGCTCTTGTATGCAGAAATAAATAAAACTGATAAGTCCTTCATTGGTGCTAAGACACATTATTCCTTTCATACCTAATAGAGTGATAGCAGTGGAAGGAATCCACCATAGATGGCACAAGGAGAAACCAGTAGAAATATTGGAACAAGGAGAAACCAGTAGAAATATTAACAAAAGTTTAATGGAAATTTTTGGATTTAAAAGAAAAAAATGAAAAAAAAGTGTCCACAAAGTAAGTATGCACATACTCAATATCTCTTTCCCATTGCCCTTTACTAAAGAGGAGATGGATGTGAAATGCTGGGGACAGATAGAGTGAAGAAATAAAACTTTTAAAGAGACCCAGATGATATTACTTAAGACATTGAAAATATAGTACAAAAATGTGAAGAACAATTTTATGTGATAAATTCAACAAATTAGATGAAATTGACCGCATTTTTTAAAATTATTTTTTTTCTTACATTATTCCAGTCCCCACAGTTCTCCTGCCACTGTATTACCAATGAAACATTACCATATTACCTTGTGTTCATCCCTTTCCTGTTTTGCCTCCCTCCCTTCCTTGGCTGCATGCCTTAGTCCTATGGTCAGCTTGCTAGTTTTGACTTTTTCTTGAACTTTTGTTTGGTTTCTCTATATTCCACATATAAGTGAGACCATCTGATATTTATCTTTTTCTTTCTAACCAATTTCTGCTAGCATAATCCCTTCCAGCTCTATCCATGTTGCTGCAAATGGCATGAACTTGTCCTTTTTGATCACTGAGTAACATTCCATTGTATAAATATACCATAATTTTTGATCCATTTGTCTATTTTGGGACATTTGAGTTGTTTCCATATCTTGGATATTGTAAATAGTGCTACAATAATCATAGGAGTGCAGGTTTCCTTTCAAATTAATGTTTTTGTGTCCTTTTGGTAGATTTCTAGAAGTAGAATCACTGGACCATATGGTAGATCCATTTTTAGTGTTCTGAGGGACCTCCACACAGCTTTCCATAATGGACAAAGTTTTTAAAAAACAAAATATTGAAATTGACAGGAGATAAATTAGATAATCTGAAGAGCCCCAAACATCTATTAGAGACACTGTAATAATGTAAAAAGTCTTCTTAAAACAAATTCCAGACCCAAATGACTTCATTGGTAAATTCTCTTGAATATTTTAAGTATAAATACTACCTGTATTTTATAAATTCATTCAATAAATCAAGGAAAGTAAAATACTTCCTAGCTTGTTTTATGAGCCAATGTGATCCTGGTGCTAAATCTTCAAAGAGACATGAAAATTGTAATCCAATATCCCTCTTAAACATAAATTCAAAGACCTTAAACTATTAGTGGATCACAACTTGTACATCACTATCAAGTGGAATTTACCCCTAGTGTGCAAAATTGGTTTACCATTCAAAAGCCAAAGAGTGAAATTTACCACATGTACTAGTGGCGAAAAATACATATGATTCTCTCAGTATACAAAGACACATTTGATAAAATTCAAGCCCATTCATAATAGAAAACAAAAATACTACATCAGCAAAACTAGAGGTTGAAGGAACCTCTTCCAATCTAATAAAGAACATTGACAAAAAGCCAATAGCTGACTTTATACTAAATGATGAAGCACTGAACTCTGTTCTTCTAATATCAAGAATAATAAAAGATATCTTCTCTTGCCACAACTATTTGATATTATGCTGGAAATCCCAGAGAGAAGGCAAGAAAAGGAAATAAAGAAAACAGAGTTTGGAAAAGAAAATAAAAATCCTCATTTGAAGATTGTAACCTGCCCACCTATAAAACACTATCATCTGGAACCCATAAACAAAGAAGTCTACTAGAAGTAATAAGTATTTAGCAAGGTTAAGTAATGCACTATAAGACTATCAATTATATTTCTAAGTAGCAGTAAAAATCAATTTGAAAATGAAATTTATAAAAACCATTTAATACAGCTAGCAAAATATATTTGAGATATGTCCTGTGGTTGCTAATACAATAACAAATTGGGTATTGCATTGTCTCACAGTTCTGGAGGTCAGACATTTGTAATCAGTATCAGTGGGCTGAAATCAAAACGTTATCAGGGCCTCCCTTCTTTAGAGATTGTACAGGAAAATTAATTCCTTGCCTGTTTCAGCTTCTGGTGACTACCAGGGTTCCTTGGCTTCTAGCTACATCACTCTAATCTTCAATGCAAATATCTTCCAAATTTATCTCTACTGTCTTCCTAATGCCTTTTCTTCTGTGTCTATTTAATTTTCCTTTACCTCCCTCTTATAAGGGTGATTGCATATAATCCAAAACTGGATAATCAACTGAATCACATTTATAATGTATTTTTCTCTTTGCTATATAAATTAATTTTCAAAGCCTCCAAGGATTATGATCTGATATCTTTGGGGGCCATTATTTAGGGATATTATACCTATAGATATTACAAAAATACCTGCCAGAAATAATAAGTATTAAACAAGGTCATGTGATATGAGATCAAAATATAAAATCAGTTATATTTGCAAATACTAGTAACAAATAATTAGAAAATGAAAGAAAATACAATTTTCAGTAACATCGAAAAATCCAGTATCTAATAATAAAATGAAACAATATGCTCAAGACCTTTATACTACAAAATATTGTTAAGGATAAAGATGCTAGAACAACAGAATATAAATATGAAGGAAAAAATCTTAGATTCTAATTCACTCAATATGCAAAAAGTTAGATCAAATATCTGATTGTAAAAAATTACACAGATTCTTGAGGAAACATAAAAGTATGTCTTGTGACCTTGTGGCAGGTTTAAGATTTATTAGAGAGGACACAGAAAGCACAAAATGATAAAAAAGAAAAATTAGGCATCATCAAAACCAAAAGTTTGTGCTCATGGAGGACTCCATTAAGGAAATCAATAAGCAGGTGTCAGTCAGAGAAGAAATCAGCACAATACATGTACATGAAAATAATCTATACTATATTATAGTACAGGAAACAAATCTATACTATATTGAGAACTCTATACTATATTTAGCAGTATAGTATAGTATAGGAAACAAATCTATACTTTATTTACAACTCCCACACATAGATAAATAGGCCAATTAAAAGATGGGGAAAAGCCTTGTACAGACATTTTCCAAAAGAACATTGCAGAATGACAAGGAATTAATCCATATTAAAGAACTATTTATGCATATTAAAATGGCTAAAATTAAAAAGACTGCTCACACATAATATTGGGGAAGATATAGGGCATCCTCATATATTGTGTCAGTGTAAAATGGTAGCTGTTTTGTAGAAGTGTTTGGCAGTATAGAGTAAGAAAGTACATACCATTGAGTGGGCAAGTCAGCTCCTGGGTATTTAAAACAAGATAGTTTAAGCATGTCCACAAAGAGACATACATACACAAATGCTCTTGTTTATAATAGCTTCCAGTTGGCAATGCCCATGAACTGGAGAATAATAAACTATTTAGTGATACATTGGACAATGAAATGCTACTCAGTTATAAAAAGAAATACATTGCTGATGAATGCTAACAACATGGATGTATCTCAAAAACATTGTAAGACACAAGAGAGAAAAGATGGTATGATTCCATTTATATAAAATCTTGAAATAGTAAAAGCTAATCTACAGTGATCAAAGTCAAAGGGTACTTCCCACTCTGGTAATGTAGGGAAATTGAATGGAGAATGTAGTAGTGACTTTCTGAGAGCATAACAAGCCCTGTACTTTCTTTGACATGGTGGTAACTGTCAAGACTTATCAAACTGAACACTTAGGTCTGTGCATTTTATTCTTCCATGTAAATCATATCTCAATTCTAAGTGATTTTTCTGAACTTTTTGCTTATAGTATAGATTCTTAGGTCCTACTCCAGATAGACAAAATTCAAATGACTATTAAATTCTGAAAAACAGCAGGTATTTGATATAAAGCAGGCCTTTCTTAGGTAAATTATGTAGAGGGACTTTTTCTTAAGTAGACATAGAAAGAAACTTATTTTTGCACAAAGGTGGAGAATAACAAGTGACAAGTGTTCAGAATATCTAACTCTGCTGCAAAGAGGAATGTGTTCCAGGGAAATAAGGATCCATTTCCTTAAGGAAATAAGCATATGAATAAATGGTGGTTTTGTGGAATTGAAATGTGATGAGGTACTAGACTTAGTCACACTGAGTTAAATCTTGTAGGCTGCCCTGGGACTTAATCAACATTTATCTTAATTACTAGTTTGAGACAATATATTCTGTGTTCCCAGCAACTGATTTACAAATGAACTTGGGAAACTCAGCTTATAAATTGAGGACAGTCTGTACTGGGAAAAAAAAATCCTTATTAACATGACGATTGAAAGAAGAATGTGGCAAAGAGTATAGATTTGTGAAGTGGGAAAAACTAGACTATTACAATTTTGTAGCTAAATCTCATCAACAGCAGTAACAATGCCTTGCTAATACTAAATAAATTCCCTTTATCAGCTGTTTTACCTTCTAGGCCAAGAAGAAATGTAAAAGGCTGTCTGTTTTGTTTTTTAACTCAGGACTGCAGTGAAGTGGACAAACTCCCCCGAATAATTGCAGTTTGATTACTTTCTTTTCTTAGGTATAAAAGGCTCAAGGGGTAATGGATAAAGGACTTTGGTGTAAACTGTGAACCTAAGAATTTGCTGCTTGGTTTCTCTGTCTAGGAGTACTTTTCAATCTTTGGTTACTTTAAAGAATTTCACACAGAAAACCAGCATTATTTAGAATGGTTTGAGCGTGAGGTTATGCTCAAATCTTAGTGAGCCAAACTTTATGAAACAGGCAAGAGGGAGGCTTGATGGAGGGATGAGTAGAGCTTCTGAGTTGGCAGGACTAAGCTGTCACCTCACCCACATACTTCAGTTTCCTACTTTACAATTGACTTAATGCTGTCTGGCACATAAGACTGTCTGCTATAAAGGCTAAGAAAATGTTCTGGAAATTACCTACCACACAGGAGTTGCTCTAAAGTATTGATTACACTGGTCAACAAATTTTTACAAAAGTCATGTTACTGAAATAAAATTAGTCATTTCCTATCAATTTGTATGTGCTCAACACAAATATGACAGTCGAATTCTAATTTTGGCTCTAGTTTTTTTTTTTTTTTTTGTAATCTGCAATAAATGGATGTTTACATCACAAAATGCATGCCAATAGTAATAGGCCTATGGTTAATACCTGTAAAAATCAAGTCAAGGACTACTTCTTAGATTTCTTCACTTGTCTCTTGTATAGCTGTTCAGGAATAGAATAGATGGAAGACGGTTTCCATTGTGCAAAAGCATAGCCTTAAGACTCAGTTTCAAAGAGTCTAGAAATAGTCTCCATACTTGTGGGTCATGAGTGATTTCTAAGGCATTCATGAGGCCCTTAATATTGGAAAAGAATACCAGACTACTGTCCTTTCTGAAGAAAGGCTCCAACTGCTGGTGGCACTTTCAATATCAAGGAATTGTAATATCTTCTTCTAGAAGATTCCATTGTTGGAGTCTTGATCCTAGCCATTCTACCTTGTTGTTGGATAAGTCCAAATCACGAACCAGGTCATTTAGTTCTTTCTGTGTTAGTCTGTGTGGGGTTGATGGTGCACCACAGTGAAAATCTGGATCACTGAATGCTGATGGAACAGGGAAAGAACAGGTCGGCTCACGCTTGTCCTCATCAGATGAATCAAGAGAAGATTCTGCTGGAGGTTCTGGAACAGGAAGTCCCTCACCATGTGGAACTGGTCTCAATGTAGACGGAATGTTTGGGTAGACTATTCTCGACTTCTTTTGCTTCGTTATTCTGCCAGAAAGAGGAGGAACCAAGAAGTAACAGTCTTTTATGAGGTTGCTTGGCTCTCTCCACACCATGGAGACTGCAAATGGCATTGATGGTCTTTGGCCACTGAACCACTGTGA
Organism: Scalopus aquaticus; assembly: GCA_004024925.1. Taxonomy (NCBI): domain Eukaryota; kingdom Metazoa; phylum Chordata; class Mammalia; order Eulipotyphla; family Talpidae; genus Scalopus; species Scalopus aquaticus. Next base: position 73,020 of record PVIJ01005709.1, on the reverse strand, counting down.
AAGCTGTGTTGGACATGTAGCACAGCATAGATGCAGGGCTCAACGCTTGTCTTGGTCACCAGCCTTGCATCCGAAGTCAAGATGATAAGCCTTCTTCACTGGAGAAGTGATACTTTTCTTCTGGTTGGCAAATGTCACTTCCCCACAAATAGAGCAGAAATTGTCCACACTATTAACACACTTTCGAGGCATTACTGTTCTGGATTGTGCCTAAATGGATAAAATAATAACAGTTCTATGGAACAGTAGCTTAAACTGTCTCACACAAAGTCTGAAATATTTTCAATGCTCAACCTTTCTGACAGGGCTTTCTATAGTGCACTGCTGACGTCAGCTTACTTCAGCAGCTGCCTGGCAGTAGTACTGCATTTCATCAGAAAGTGATGCAATCAACACTGGATGATGTGGGCAGGATGGTATTATGCAATGTGATGTACTATTACATGATTCTAGGCTGATTTAGGATGTTGTTGCAGTCCTACTGGATAAATTTTCAGGGTGAAACATAAAATGAATTATAAAAATATCTTTAAAATGAGAGCTAATAAAAATTTTTCAGGGTTATAGTCATGTTCAGCACACCAAGATACTGCAGATTAGGGCCTTTTTAAGTCAGTAACCATCTCACTGTTTACCAGTGTTGTTATCTCCTATACAAGGTTTTGACTATCTTCATAATTTGGCCCACTTCCATATTTAGCCTCATCATTTATGCCCTATTGTGGATCCTACAGATATACGAATGTTTCCTGAATATCACAGGTTACTTTGAACTCCAGGTCTCACTTCCTGCTTTCTCCCCTTTGCGTGTCTCCAGAATTCTGTGTAGGCATTTTATTAGAGCATTTACTTTATGACATTCATTTACCTGTGAGTTGTGCTGGAATAGATAATTAACTCCACAGAAGGGAACTCCTGTCTGAGTTGACTTAGTTCCAGCCCAGACACTGTTTAAGATATTTTAAAAATATATTTATTTATTTCTGTGTAAAAGAACTGGGGTTAGGCCAGAGTTCTGGAGTTAGGCGGGGTGAGCAAATTCACCAGAGACAAGAGTAGGGAGCAGAACAGGCAGATCCACTGAAATACACACTGAGGGGAGCAGCAGGCAAGATAGGAGAGGTCTGCTGTGCCCTATGGGTTAGCTCCCTGCCTGGAGATTGAACTAAGTTCTCTGTGGAAGGCTATTACAGTGGTAACACTGAGACAATCCCTAGGCCAGCTGGGAGGCCTCCCCAGTCTAAGATATTAATGGAAGCAGGGAGAATTATAGTAATAGTGGCAGGAATGGTAGTACTAGAAATATTATGCACTAGCATTAACAATAATATTTATTCCTTATGCCAATCACCTTGCGTATGTTATCTCATATAATTCTCACATCAACTTTGTAACATAGATAATTATCCTCATTTTACAAATAAAGAAAAAGGCAAAAAAGATCAGGTATTTTGTGCCTTTTTGTAATTTTACCCCTTTGGTAAGCAGAAGCTCTAGGACTTACCCCTGACTGGTTCAGACCCCATGCTCTCAACTCCTGTACCATTTTCACCCTAGAACTCATTTGTGAGAAAAATGATGGAAGGGTGAGAGCAGAATTATGGGGAAGACAGCCAAAAACCTCTTCCCTCAGAATTTGGCATTTAAATTTGGTTTGAGGAAACATTGCTGAGGCATCTGTATGCATATTAAAATGACCAGAAAGATATATGTGACCCATTAATGATGGTAATCCAATAATGTTAGCTTATACCTCATGGAAAATCATGGTGGATTTCATATCCACTTCTAACAATCATTGTTTATACCTGAAAATTTTTATACACATGTTTTCCTTGTGACACAAATAAGCATAGTGACGAAGCTGGACATTCATCTTCTATATATATCTTGTGACTTTCTTTCCGACGGTTGACATGCTTGTAGTCATCTGGGATTCTGTCAGTCCTTGGGGGACTTCAAAGAATCCTACAGCAAGTCTGCAGAGCAGCCATTAGAAGTCATCTCAAGGGGTGCCATTCTACTTATTTTGGGCCACTGCCTTCTTCACTGCTGTTTAAGCTCATCCCTGCCAGGCCATGAGGCTATATCATTGATTGATGGAAATTGTGAAGAATTAGGACACTAGACACATTGATGTTAGGGGAAATATTAAGAAAAAGTGCAGAGGAGAGAAACGGTGGGGGACCTTAGGAGATAACTGGCATTTATAGCCTGGCTAGGGTTACCTAGTTGTTCAGTCCCAGTCGTGGCTACCAATAGTTTACAGCTAGGTAGTTTCCACTATATACACTAAAACACTTGATTTTATTACCATTTAATTTTCACCCACAGTTTAGATATTTAATTAGCTAAATTCTAGTTATATCTTCTATATTTAAAAAATAATGCCAATGGATTTCAAGCTTTTGTGGGTTGTGGTCTTCTTTTAGATCCTGAAAATACACTATGAAGTTTCTGCCCTCCCCATCCATACATACACATTTTATTTTTTTCATATAAAAGGGATTCAGTGGTCCTTTTTGGCCAATCTATGGATCATCCAGAGATCTATAGGCCCCCAATTTAAATCCTCCCTTATACCTCCTTTGATTCATTAGGAACCTGGATCTGTAGCAAATGTCATCTACAAATTCCTTCTTAGTGGGAAAGGATGAGTAAGGGATGTCAGAAGAAAATGACATTTGCTGATGTGGACTTTCTTGCTATTCATTTTCTCTCTATAAACATAAGATTTATGTTAGAACTTTTTTTCCCCCAAATTCAGCAGAAACTGCCTTTTGGCCCAGAAGTTCCTAGGAAATTAGTAGAAATGGAAAATTACAGCCATCCTCATCCTTAAAGGAAACATATAAAACACTTCGTATGGTTTATTAAAATCTATATTATTTTGCCAAAGATATGAACCTTTAAATAATGGATTGACATATTTTACACACAGAGATATACACACTCAATATATAATGGTAAAGATTTTGATTTTATTACTTATATAATATCAACTTACCTGTTTTCCTTTGATGGTATATTTGGACCACAATTGATAGTTTAATTGATCCTGTATTTTCTGAAAACACTTAAAATAGTTATCAAAACTATCATATGACATTACAAGCAAGAAGTCTAAACGAGAAAGTTCTGAAATCTATTACCTCCATTTTTTTCAGATCATGTTAGAATTAACAGTAAATTGTGAGAAAGATACTGCCATTTACATTGACTTACCTCTTTCTCTGAGTATTGTACAATAATTCATCTGAGATTTTTTTCAGGGATGCTAATCATAATAATTGCTTTCATCTTTTGAAAGTAACTCATATTTGATTTTACCTGAATTCTCAAAGTTATGTAACAAGGTTATCACATTTATTTTGTGCTTATTTGAATGTGAGATGATTCATTTCTCTTTTCATTGACTTCATTGAGTTTTGCACTTTTATTTTTTCACTTGTACCACCAGTTTCCAATATTTCATCTATTTATCTATTATCTTCTTCTCTCAAGAATATAAGTTTTGTTCAATGCTCTAGTATAATTTAGAGGTGGATAAAGAAAGAAAAGTCATTGAATCAAAGACTAGGAAGAAGGAAGAGAAAATGTTATGTGCATTAGCTGTCTATTATTTTACTATCTATAAAAAGATAATTTATATCCTTTTAGATTAGTTCCCTGCTGTTCTATGCTATATTGCACTGACTAGTTAATATAAGAACAACTCATTATATGATAAAGGAAGATGAAAAGGTCTTAGTTATAATACTATATACTAGTAATGCAATTCAAGTGACATTCAGAAAGCTCACTGAAAAACAAGTAGTGATAATGACAATGTGCTAACAATTGTGTTAGAGTTACATATTTAATAATGAAAACGTGGTTTTTCCTCAGTCTAATCAGGAAACACAAAGACATCTGGAACAGTATAAAAGTGCAGAGACAAGAGTAACACTGATGCTGTGAAAAGCAGAGGAGGGTCATCTACCCAAATGCCAGATTTTCAGAGTAACAATATTATAGCATCTGTAGATGTAAACTCTTGTTGGTCAGTGATCTTATTTTTCATTAATGTATTAGACATTTAAGTAAGCGCACCCACATGGTTTGCATAAAACCAACGATTTTCTCATCAAAATGTTAGAATTTTTCTCTTCTCTTCATATGGCCATTCCTTCTTGCTTATTTCTTACTTTTTGTATATGACTGTGACTCTTTAGATGTTGAAGATAGATACTTATTTCATACAAGAGCGATGGTAGAACCGCTCAAAAAGTACTATATATATTAAGAAAATGCACTGGGAATTAATTACTCAATGTGATTGTCTTTATTCAGAAGCTTATACCTTTCTGGGAATATATTACATTAGAAATTTTATTAGCTACATGAAAAAAACACCTTAGAACTTGTTAGTTTATAACAATAAATATTTTTTTTCATGTTCATGTATCTACTGAGCTCCATTATTGCATCTGGACTTAACTCTATGTTCCAAGCTGCTGGTGGGTTTTAGGTCTCCTCTATTTGCCTCTCTCATTTTCTGGACGGGGGCAGTTCCTTCTCAATGCATGCTCTTTTCAGCCAGTGGGTGGGGATAAATGTGATATCCAGAAAAAGCATGGCAATGGGAGGCAAGGAAGAAAGAATTATGAGCAAATGATGCTATTTACTCCAGAAACAATAAGGCAAGTAGTGAATGACATAGTGAGTGTGTTCTGTGTGATGGTATATGCAGAGAAGAGATGGAAACCTGTGAAGAAGATAAAGAATACTTTTAAATACATTAAGTGTATCCTTAAAATTTTAGCAAATACTTGGAGAAATACCCAGCTTGGAGTGGATATAAGAAATGCATGAATTGCATATATACATTTGTGTGTGTGTATGTGTATATATGTACATGTGTATGTATGTGCATGTGTATACACACAAACACAAAAACATTTACATATATATATACACACACATATAACTACACAAGTATTGGTGAAGTAGATTGCTTAGTGGCTAATAGTAAAAAAAACTGTCTTTTCCTACACTTATACCACAGTACACTGTCACCTGTGTTTGTAAGTTACAATAACCAGCTTTGCAACAAAACAGCGGGGGGTTAAATAAGGCTATGATACCCAAATGTTATTAAATTATGCATAAAAATTATGATGAATACTTTCAAATAATATATTAGCAATGAAAGAAATTGAATGAAAGAGAATTTTTACATTATCGCTTGTCCCTGGAAAGACTTCCCATGTTCTCTCCAATACAATTTTAAAGTAAACAGCAATTACAATTTATTTTTCAAGTCACAGAAGGCATTCTTTTGACTGCAGGTCTTTTTGAGCTTGTTAAATTCCTTTGTTTAGCTTTAATTTGAGAATCAGCAGGATGCAATAGACTTTATGTGTGATGTAGGATCTTTGTCTTGTCACTCAGCCTTCAGTGACTTAAAGTTGATTCCACATTATTAAAAGAAGCAATGGGTTTCTGTCTAAATTGCATATTATATTTTTGGCATGTGTCTCTGTGGTACTCTGAAGTTTTGAGAATTGACCTTTCAATCACCCCACTAGTTATTGTTTAAAATTTCACAGAATAAACTCCAAGAGAATTTTTTAAAATATTTCTGACTTGCTTTTAAATATCTAAATAATTCCTATGAGCACTTAGATAATCTTTGCAAACTACAGTAAAAGACTTTGGGTAGATCAATCAGGCATATATACTAGCTTACAGCTACTTACCATAAACAGACTCCACGTGGAAGAAGGGTGGTAAGGAAGAATCTTCCCCTTCTTTCTTGTGTTTCTAGGAAATATTGGAAGCTGTTTAATTTTATTCAAATTATTGATATTATTACTGCTTATTATTATTTAATGCAGCTAGAATAGAAGTAATATATTTAATTTAAAATAATATTATATTTTATGTAATTATTATTCATTAACATTCCAAAATTAAGAAGCAGATAAAATAATCTATAATTCTACCATCAAGTATAATTGATAACATTTCAGAGTATAAACTTATAGAGTTGTCCTATGTATAAGTTTAGAAGACTTCCTTCATGCATAAGTTCAGATATATTTACAATATACTAATATGTGTATGTGTTATTTTGTAACCCATTTTATTGATTCAAATTTCTTCCTATAATCATTTTTCATTTTCATGTAATCATTTTTCATTTTCATATAATCATTTTTCATATCCATGAATGTGTTTCTAATGTAATGCTCTTAATAGATGCTGAGATTTTAGTTGTTTAGTTACATTAAGGTAGCTAGAAAACAGAGGACAGAGAGAACAAGTTTGGAAGTGAGCTTTGTGTACATTTACATGATTATATTATTATAATTTTGAAATCATGTGAAAACTTAATATAATTAAAAAACAAACTAAAATTTTTAAAAAGCAATATTTTTATCTCCAGATCATATCTTTAAGAAACATTTGGATTAGTACTTATTCTCATCATATAAGCAATTATAAAAGTGGACAAAAATGTATGCAGCAAGTGTTTGCAGGCAATGAAAAACAGGAAGGTTATGATTGTGACACTTAGCCTTAAAAATAAGGGAAACACATGAGATAAGATCCACATTCGCTCCAACTTTTTACCTGGTGGAGTTTCTAAAACACAGCACTGGGAAACTGAACCTAAATAAAGATTAGTGGATATTAAGGTTGTTAGATTTTTTTGGGTCAAGGTACAGAAGAATAGTGCTATGTAAGAAAGCGCTCCAAAAATCTGCATAACAGTCCCTTTGAATCTTTATTAAATACTAAATTGTTCATCTATAGTGTGAGATTCAAAAGAACAGGTCAGACAACAGCTATATAAATACAGTGAGTTAATGAGGACATATGATGTCACACAATGCTATTAAACATTAGAATTCAAGTTAGTCAGAGTGAAGACGCCATGCTGAACATCCCAAACATTTATTTGAGTCCACAGAAAGGTTATGCTTAAGGGAAAATTTACTCAGGCCTTAGAGTTGTCTATGCTAAATGGTTGCCTCTAGCTACAGGTGACTATTTAAATTTAAATTAATGAAGTGAAATTAAAAAGAAAACTATTATTCAGTCACCATAGTCACATTTTAAATGCTCAATAGCTATCTGTGATTAGTGGTATGATCGTAAAGAGAGAAGATATAAGACATTTCCATCATCACATACATTTTTACTGAATAGCACCGATTTAGAGTAATTGTTACTCAACATATGCCTTATCAAAGTGTAACAACAAGCTTTGAAAGAAATAAGCTGATCTGTTAGTAAAGAACTGCCTTCCAGAAGAAACCACAACAATCTTTAAAGAAATAAATGAAACAAAGCAAACTCTTAATCATTTAGCATTTACAATGCACAACATCTAATAAAGTATTATATATGAAAGAAATAGGAAAATCATATCTATAATCAAGAGACAGAACAATCTCCAATAGATCCAGGAATGATAGAAATTTTGTAATTAGGAGAAAAGAGCTTCAAGATAACTATGCAAATATAGTCAAAGATTTAAAGAAAAGTATGAACACAATAAGTGACTATATAGGGAAACTTGCCTGGAAAATGGAAACTAAAAAAATAAAGTGAAAATTCTAGAATAATAATAAAAATCACTAGATACAGATCTGATGCAGCAGAATATAGATAGATTGGCATTAAGCAAGGTATTAGAAACATATTGATGGTGAATCAGAAAGGAAAAGAAAAAGATAAGAAGACTCAGTGACTATTGGTAAAATAGTTACTGAGAAGAGATTGCAGCAGAAAAAATATTTGAAGAAATACTGTATGAAAAATTTCCAAATTGGATGGCAACTAAATTTTCATAAATAAGCAGCTCAATCCCCACCAAGACAAATGCAAATCAAAACATTCATTAATTTTAGTCAATTTAAAGAAAACAGAAATAAAGAGAAAAACCTTAAAATTCTCTTGAAGAAAAAATATTTTATACAGTGAAACAATAACAAAGTGTGGCTGATATATAATAAGAAGGCATAGAGAAATTGCAAGTTGAAAATGAGAAAAATAAATCCCCAAACATTGTTCATTTAAGTTCTCTATCAAGGGAAAAAACCCAGCTTTTAGGGAGCATAATTTAGTGGTCTACACTTCTTTCCTAAAGGGAACTCTCTTACCTTCTGGGTAACTTTGGACATTTGCCTTTTAAGTTTCACATATTTGTACACACTTTTATACAATGCAAAGTAGTTATTTTCTGTCTTCTCTCGATTACCCTCCAGATGTGAGATGATAACAAAAAATGCACTTGGTAGTCTTTTTCTCTTCAAGAATAGAAGCCCAATACCTTTATTTTAATGACCTCATTTTGGAGACTTAGCATCCTGGTTACTCCCCTCTGAATGTATTTTCACTTATTTATATCCTTCTAAAAAATAAATGTAATCCTAGAAATAGATACTATTCTCCAAGCTTCATCTAACCAAAGGAAATCACAAGGACTTTCCTTAAAAATTCTGCAAAATAATACATCTGTTAAGCAACATTATTTTGGGTTATTTGCAAAAAAAATAAGAAGCTATTATATATATATTTCCATTATAATTTATTTATATGAATTCAAAGTCAACTAAAGCCTCTTAATCTTTCAAATGTAGTTTTGCTAAGACATTTTTTCTCTATCCTGTTCTTTCTTTTATTAACCTTAAACATTCTATGTGCTACATCTGAAAGTGATTTTTATACAGATCAGTCTTGTGAGATTTAAACCCCTGTTTTGATCTGCATTTTTTTAGAAGTTGTGTTTGTTGAGAGCTTGAACTGTAGCATATCAGAAGATCTAGGCAAGGGATGAAATTTGTTTTATTTTTAGAATACGTGTTTTGCTTTTCCACAGAAGAGATTGTTTTCTCATGTTATATGACCTCAATAAGGAATATCAGTTTCAGGATGTTATAGACCAGATGCTGGGGCAGAGTTTAACATCCTGGTCATTATTTTAGCACTCAATCCAATCCAATTAATTTAGGAAGAAAGGTTTGGTTTCAAGTGAATAACACTATCAAAGTTGAAATGTGTCAGAAACTATATCTTCTGAAAATCTAGGGTTTCACCGGAACACACATCAGTGCATTTGAATGAAAGAACTCGAAGAAAAGATCCAAAACATTTTTTTTCCCCTGGATTTATCTCCACTTCTTTTACGCTGAGACTGTTAACATTCTGGCTTGGCTCCGTTTTGAACTGCTGTTGACAGCATGCTCATCTGACAAAGATATTTTTGTATTCACTGTACATATTTTTAAAAAAGAGATTGATTTTTTTTTTGCCCCTAAAGGTGAGAAATAAAAACACAAAGCCTTTACCAGTTATTGACTTGCTGTGGGGAGCCTTTATGAGAGTGGGCTTTTCAGTAACTCATTGTCAAGTCATCTCACACCTATTGACTGAAAGTCCCACACTTCCTTCTCTGAGACCACAGTCATTACTGAGCATGGTGTGGGGTCCCCATTCCATCACTTGGGACACTGCCATCTGGGCTTCTGGGAAGCCCTAAAATCCTTTATGGTGGTGAAAGGAGCCTCAGAAGTAGATCCCTTAAAGTACTTGTCACTGAAAATGATCAGATAACTAGCAGGGTGCCGGAAAGAAGAAAACGGGAATGAATAATCCTACAAGGATAAAAATCCATATCTCAGGCAATGTTTAGACATCATGGATTGGAAGAAATATAAAATATAGCTCTGTTTTACAGATGCTTAATTAGCATCTGTAATTTTTGAGAAAGTTTACCTAGAGCTAAATACCCAGATCTTTCAAAAAATCTGATTATGTATTTGTAGCATAAATTTTTATTTGAGCCATATCTTAAGTATATAGTTCTCTTGCATTAAGTACATTCACATTGTTGGAAATACACAGACCTTAAGTGTACAATTTAATGAGTTTTGGTAAACGTGCATATCTGAGAAACCAACATTTCTTTCAAAATATTTGCAATTTTATCATCCAGATAAGTTTATGTTTCTCAAGGGGAGAATTTAAATACTAATTTACTTTTCTGTTACATGATCCATTTCACTAAAAAAATCATAAATATAGACAAGTACCAGAAAAAGAATCACCATTTGAAGTAAGTCATTGATTATACTGTCACTGACTCCCAATAAGAAATAAAATAAAGAAAGGGGATCTTTATGATTGTGGGGTCAATAGAAATTACTTTGATAGTAAGAGAAGGCTTCTTGGAGGTGCCATCCCCCATTTCTCCCAGTCAAGTTTAAAACTGTAGTCAGTGAGCCCTGGATTCCAGGCTTCTCTCATCTGGAAGTGTCCCATTCTCTCTGGGTTGCTGTTACCATTAAGTATTGGATGTATATCCAAGAAGAATAGGGCAACAGAGGATAAAGTGGACTCAGCACTGCTTATCCCTCATGAGAATAATCTTAGTGGGTTCTGATTTGTTGATCTTAATGATGCTAGAACCTGGAACATCCTTTTTTTTTTTTTATAAAGAAGATTTATTTTTTTTAAAGATTTATTTATTTTATTTATACATACAAGTTGGGCTACAGGCCAGAGGCGTGGGGCTGCGAGAGGGTTCACCAAAGGCAGAGCGGGTAGCAGAACAGGCAGATCAGAAATACACTGCTAAGGGGAGCAGCGGGTGAGGCAGGAGAGGTCTGCCGCACCATGTGGGATTCTCCCTGGCCAGGCGTCGAACTCACGTCGCCGCTGCCGACAGCTCCACAGCGCAGCGCTTAACCGCTGCGCCACCGGGGAGGCCCTGGAACATCCTTTTTTTCTAGGTTTGTCTTAGCAGATCTGGCTGGTAGCACTGACCACTATGAAAGTATTATTTATTTTTATTATTATTTTAATTGTTGTAAACATTGATTTACAATGCTGTACATGATTCTGAGGTACAGGTACCCTCTTCAGATGTATGTTACCCTACCAAACACACCACCCAGGCCATAGTTCTCCACCATATACCTCTCCCCCTTTGACCTTGTAGTTTAAATGGGGATTATGGGAGAATTCGTTACTGAGCAGCTTCCATAGATACCAATGGTTTGGGTGTAGCCACATAAGTTAGAAAAAGCTTCTGTGAAAATGCTGGAGCGTATAAGTCGAGAGCAATTGTGACAGAAAGCTAACCTATGGAGCTAATGACCTTTTAGGGACATTCTGTCAGCTGCTCCAATGAGGAGAGCTTTGGAGGTTAAGGTGGATGTTGAAAATTTGGCATGGGGAAAAGTGCAGTGGATTGGGAATTGAGCCAAGTGGAATTCAGGGCTGGAACCAGAGCTATTGGTGACTCTTTAAGCAAAAGAGCCCCAGCAAGTGGAGCTGCACAGAAATGCAGAGTTAATCAGAAGGGGAAGCATAGGTTGATATGGGGCTGGCCCTGCTGAAGACCAAAACTCTCCATAGGTCAGCTGCACTGACTACTCCTGATAGGATTTCCCCTTGTCACTGCACACACATGGCCAGCCAAATGCTAAATTTTCTGCTTCAGCCTTCATTAAAATAAGTTTGTGGGTGCTGCATATCTGAGTCATTTCCTTTGCCTGTGGCTGAGAGGTCTGAATTACTAGCAGGCTTGCTGAACTTCTGGGTGTGCAGATCTCAGGCGGCAGTGTGGGGCAGTTTCAGGGCAGCCTGAGTTATTCAGCTTGAAGTGCTGACGCTGGGCTGCCCGTCCACTGACAAACAGGCATCAAGTTGTTAATAAATGTATATGCAAAGGAGGTGAATGATGCAAGCTTTCCTCTCCTCAGGTGCTGCATCTTTGACAATTTTGAAAGACAGTCTCTGAAAGCTTTAGCTTTGAGTTTGCAGATATTTTTGGAGATAAACTTGGTATTGGAGTAATTTCAGCAGGGAGCATTGGATGATCCAAACACAGAGTGGTTGATCGAGAATACCAGAGAAATTTTCTTGAGAGAAAGTATTCTGTTTCATTATTAAAAAGAAAAAGAAAAGTCCTAAAGGACACACATACACACACACACACACACACACACACACACACACACACACAATAATAAATAACAAACTGTTCCCAAGTGGGGAACATAAATTATCCTTACTTCTTAATGTCAGTGCTCATAATGATGGATAGACATGAGACTATATCATTAACACCATTAAAAAAATTTTTTTCTGAGGCCTTTACAGTGGGACAGTGGCATTGATTATTCAATATGATCTATAAAAATCACTGATTCTGAACAGATTCCAAGTGTTACCAGTAACTTAAAATCACCTACTTTTTGAGGTCATTAGGGGTCACTTAGGTTGTTCTTCAGTTCTGCAGAGTGCAGGATGATGGCATTGTAGTGAGGGGATGTTTAAATGTGGACTATTGGGGAAGGCAAAATTGACTAGTGGTGGACTGTGATTTTTTTTAAAGGTTTATTTATCTATGCATACAAGAACTGGGGTATAGGCCAGAGATGCGGAGGGTAAGAGGATTCACCGAGACAGTGGGGAGCAGAACAGGCGGATTGACTGAAATACACTGCAGAAGGGGAGCAGTGGGCGAGACAGGAGAGGTCTGATGCGCCTGGACTGTGGTTTTTGACTAGGCCGCTATCCCCAGTTTTTTCATCAGACACCAATCTGGATTTTGCAGATGGAATTAAGGTCTCTAATCAGTTGATTTTTTAAAAATATTTATTTTTACATACAAGCTGGGGTACAGGCCAGAGGCGTGGGGCGGCGACAGGGTTCACCAGAGACAGAGCGGGAAGCAGAACAGTCAGATCAGAAATACACTGCTGAGGGGAGCAGCGGGCGAGGCAGGAGAGGTCTGCCGCACCATATGGGATCCTCCCTGGCCGGGCGTCGAACACGCATCGCACGCTGCCGACAGCTCCACAGCGCAGCGCTCAACCGCTGCGCCACCAGGGAGGCCCTCTAATCAGTTGATTTTAATTAAAGCAGATGTTTCTGGATGATCTGAGTGGACCTGATTTAATCAGTTGTAAGACCTTACAAGGACTGAGGCTTTTCTGAGAGAGAATAGATTTTTTCTAAAATTTTTCAAGTCAATCAAAGTACCCTTTGGGGATTTATGATGGTGTAAATATTATATAATGCAAAGGTAGGTGATAAAATTGAACCATAAGGAAATATAATCCCATATAACCAAACCCCTGGCTCTTGATGGGGACATTCCCATATATTCCATACATTCTGGGTTCATTTCTTTTCTTTTACATTTATTTCTTCAAGGTGAATCTAATGATGCTGCTTTTTGTGTTTTCCATTTTGTCTCCTAATGTCTTGTTAAATTCTTTGTGAGCTTGTATGTGTGATAAATCTCCACATTCCTAGCTTACTAATAAATACAAAGAACCAAAGTGGGGAATGAGGCTATATACTGACAATTATCTAAAAAATTGCAGTTTGAACAACTGGAAATGTGGGTACAGGATCTTGAGGGAGAATAAAGCAAACATTGTGGTAAATCTGGATGTTCATGGCAAATACAAATAAAAAGAGGAAAAGGCACCTTTGGTCCCAAGAGGAAAATGCAAGTCACCTCATATGCACTAAGCACCCTGTTATAAGTATGTGATCTACCTCATAATACAGGGATTTATGTGTATTTTCCATGATTATCTGAGAGCTCTTAGGACTCACTGTTAAAGTCTGACTGACCTTTGATTTCAAACAGAAATTTCCTTAATATCCTTCCAGTCTCTCTTCCTGACCTTCTCTATCTCAGAATTTGTTAGAGTGTATCGCACAAAGTAGACACAAAAGGAAGAAGATAGTCAATTGAATTGATTATATCCTAGTAACTACATTCTGAAAAATTGTTGCATTCTTAAGAGAACAATTTATCCCCTGAAAAAAAATCTTCATTTATGAAAACAGACTCTTTCAAACACAATAGCATTATTATACCTAACAATTACTATCTGCATAAGGGCATGGCATTTGTGGTTGTTCTTTATAAAGACATGAAATAAAAATTTATTCTAGGAATAAAGTTACCGTTCCCAAGTTATTTAAAATTTGATCTTAGTTTTCAAATTTAATCAGAGATACTGCAATTGTTACAGCTCAGAATAAAAGAGGAAGGACCTTTAAGACACTCTTCTTGCTGAAATTGTGATTCTAAATAAATAAATAAATAAGCATACTTGAATTGATAATAGGCTTTGAGCTATTCAGCTTAAAAATAGGCTTATCCCATTAAGATTATTAAACTCAGAGGCATATTCTTAAAAGAGCTTTTGAAAATGGATTTCTTGCAAACTGTCATCAAATATTCATAGATGAAATAATTATGTGGGAAGATAAAAGGATGATGGAAATTGAAGAGGCTGACAATAAAGGGAACTGGATTAACTGGTTATACAAACTTTTTGAGAGGGAGATTTTTCAGATGGGTTGGTATGACGCTTAGACATGAAAATCTTAGCATCTCCTTTGATGGCCCCCCCATCACTCTCCTGAACGAGAAGCTTCGGGGACAACTCCTTTACTGTGATGGAATTTAATTCCCATTTCAATTTTATTCTGCTCTCATCGTCACTCTGTAGTCAGTAGTGCCATTTGCAGCCTCTACAATGTCCACCTAGCACAGTTCAAAGTAACTATTGCTGAACAATAGGTTGGTGGCCAAGAAGCTCACTATTCCCTGCCAAAGACCAGCACATAAGACATTTTAAATGTTGTAGTTTGTTAAATATCAAACATTCAGTTTTAAAGATGTGACTGGACTTATTAGACAAATACTGAATTGGGCAGCATCCCTCCTAGCAAGTAGAAAGTTAGTCCAAAAAAATTACAAAGTGAAAGGTTTTTATAGACAGAAATAGGGCAAGGTAAGGGAAGAGAGAATGAAATCAGGTTTAGGTAATCTACCCAAGGTCTGACAGCAGATTATCTCATTTCCTTTGTGGAATGAAAAGATTACCTCATTGGCGCTAACCAGAAATTTCCACGATGACCAGTTAAGACTACATTCTAAGAGAGATTGAAAGTTCATTCATTTAAGATCTCAAGTCTCCATTTGGGAGTTCCATTTGGGATTGTTGTTCCATTTGGTTTTGTTGTTTTCTTTTCAATAAATGTTACAGCTAATTCTGACTAGAAAGAAAATGATTTGCAAAATTAGCAAGTCTATCTGAATCCTTGAAGGTAGACTGTAGCAAATTCATCTCCCAAAGAACTATGTACGAGGTCCTTCCTATATGAAACTCTTCTGGTCTGTATTTCCTAATACCTCCCTAGGCAGTAGCTGGAAGTGCCTGCTGGATATCTGCCCTTACCTCCTTACTTGCCAATCTAACTACTCCTTGTGACTTCACTTTGTGAGACATAATACCTGGAAATTAAAATAAAAATTAAAAGATTGACTAGTTTTTCTAGCTTTTTTTATTTATATATTACAATGCCGCTAATAATAAAATTAGATTCCATTTTATAATTCACATGAGATAATCACATGATTCACACAAAATGAAGAAAGTGTACAAAAAGGTGATTTATTTTCTCTGTAGAAAATATTCCGTTGGCGAAAAAATTTAAGGGTGAAATGTATTTCACCAACCTAATAATTCTCAGTGATTGTCACTGAATTTTGTGTTACCAATACAATAACATTATAGAAAGGTAATACTGTTGAAAATAATTTCCCAGGAAAGAAAAACTCATAAATACTTCTTTATTAATGTAGAACAATAATTAGTCACCTCTAAATGATATTATGAGACTTCTCCATTAAATAACGATGTTTGTTAACATCATGTACGTGATAAGCTTAACGGAGGGGATGTATATTATTCAAGAAGCAAATTCCATTTTTAAAATTTCAAATGCATGATGTCATTTCTCTTTTATTTTCTTACATCATTGTTCATTTTTGTACAGTAATTGATTTCTCCCCTCAGGTGTAGAGTCCCCATAGTTCTCCTACCACCGTAGCCCCAAAGATCCATCACCATAACCCCTTGTGCTCTTCCTTCCCCTGTTTTGACCTCAAACCCTTCCCCTCCACTGCTCTTTGCCTCAGATCTTTGGTTGACTTGCAAGTTTTGTCTTTTTACTGGCTCCTTATTCAGTTTCTCTGTATTCCATATATAAGGGAAGCCATCCACTATTTATCTCTTTCCTTCTGATGTTGTTATGATGTTATTTTTTAGAAGTGTAGAGGGACCCATTGTTTTCTTCTCTCAGAAAGACACTAAAACAGTTGTTTAAAACTATTTACAATCTCTTTTAATTTTATGTTTTTGGTTAATTGTCATACTTTCCATTTGAATGGGAATTTATTTTTCAAATTATTTTCACAATAAGTTCTTAAACATAGGGCTCAAATGTGTTTTATTCATTGTTGTGAAACAAAAGGAACTGAGCAGAGACTCTCATGAGGTTATCATGGACTTTCGTTTTACTTTGGTTTTTACTGTCAACTGTTTTGCTTAGAATACACAGAAACTATCGCCCCTGCTCTGAAGATATTGTTATATAATTCTCCCCACACATAATTCTCTATGCTATGAACCTGGACAACAGATATATCCCTGGTGAGTATTGGGTCTTATGTATCATAAAAGTAGTAACATATTGCAGGAGAACAGATAAGTGGGTGTGCATTGGTCTGGGAGGTGGAAAGATGTGTGCTCTCCAAAGCCAGTCTCCTCTTATATCAGTCTCATTACTTCCATTTAATCTCTTTAGCTTTCAATTTTATTATTTTATTGAGGTTTTCTCGTTAAAATGAAAATTGTTTTATATAATAAAGCTCCAATATTTCAGTATCTGTGTACTGATAAAAATATTTAAAAGGAGGTCCCGGAAAACAGGAAGAGCACAAGAATTTTAAGAAACCCCAACATGTTCCTGGGCTGCTTGGGTTGTGCAAGGTTGTGTGCACACACAGGGCAAACATGGGGAAAGAAAAAGCCAGCTATCCTTTGGCTTATCTAAAAAACCTGTAAAAGCTGAAAGTGAAGGCTGAAGTGTGCTATTAATTGCCCCAAATAGGAAGGTTTGCTTCTCAGTCAGAACCCCCAAAGAAGGATGGAAGACACACAGGTGAGGCATTTAAGGAAACCTTTGGACCAGTCACTAGCAGACCAATCAATATCCTGACTCAGGGTGACCCTAAGAAGCCATATGGAAAAATAAAATAATTTTTAAAAATTTAACAAAGAATACATACTACCCATTGTAGGGGACACAGAAGTCTATGCAGTTAGTTCAGAAAAGTCCATAAACAAATAAGCAGAAACAATAAAAATAAAAATAAATACCCAGCAATAATCATATCTGGGAAGGTAGGGGCTTTCCTGGTGGCCTAGGGGTTAAGTATCAGCACAATCACTACTATGATTTGAGTTTGACCCCCACCAGGGAGCTAACCCACACATGGTGCAGCAGACCTCTCCTATCTCTCCACCTGCTCCCCTTAGCAGTGTATTTCAGTAAGTCTGCCTGTTTTGCTCCTCAGTCTGTCTTTGGTGAATCCTCTCACTCCCCCACACCTCTGGCCTGTACCTCAGTTCTTCTATGCAAAAATAAATTAAAAATTTTGAAAAAATCTGGGAAGGTGGCGGGTCAGTTGATACCTGAGTGGCTATAATTTGTAACCTAAAATGTTCAACTTTCAATGAATAAAAATTATGAGACATGCACAGATCTCATGAGTTGAAAATTATAGTAACTCAAAAATTAACTAGAGGGTAGAAAGATACAGAATTATGTGTGACTACTAACAGGAATTTGGTTTTCTTAGAGGGTGTTCTAAAATTTGATTGTGTTAATGACTGTACTAAAGGATAGACCTTCCAAAAACATCCAGAAAAGGTCTTCCTGATATGTCACTTTGGCGGTGGATTATATTGAGCTAAGTTTGTCCAAGAACTTGCA
This sequence comes from Scalopus aquaticus, assembly GCA_004024925.1. Lineage (NCBI taxonomy): Eukaryota > Metazoa > Chordata > Mammalia > Eulipotyphla > Talpidae > Scalopus > Scalopus aquaticus. Next base: position 55,149 of record PVIJ01005709.1, on the reverse strand, counting down.
AGTTCATGAGACATTTTTGACACTCCTTTCACTAACTAGAGGAATGATACCATTTCGTGCCTCAGATAGGTTTCTCTGTGTGTCTGGATGAACAAGTCCTCATGGGGTAGAGATTATAGTGGGCAGGGCAGACTTTATAGCGTAGAGGTCAGTACAGGAGGTAAATTGTTTTCAATAGTATTACCTTTTTGATAATGATATTATTGTATTGATAATACAAAATTCAGTAACTACCATTGAGAAACATCAGATTATTAGTGAAATGCATTTCACCCTTATTTTTCTCTCCAATGGAATCTTTCCTGCAGAGAAAATAAATCACCTTTTTGTACAATTTTCTGATTCTATGTGAATCATGTAATTATCTTATGTGAATTATAAAGTGGAATCTAATTTTAATATTAAAAGTACTGTAATGTTCTAAGAGTAAATAAAACTATAAAAGTCAGTTAGTCCTTTAACTTTTACTTTAATTTCTAGATGTGCTTGAATGCCTACCACTTCGTTTTAGAAACTATAATTCTTGTACCTCCAGAATAGAAGTCAGGCAAACAATATTAATAGATGATATTATGAATTGAACAGTCTACTATGTGGCCATTTGCCTGAATATGCTGTGTCACAGAGACACGCCCGTGACCGAGTCCTGATCTTAGGCAGTAAGGGTTGGAGCTACCTGCAAGATGGCACCTGGGGATGACCCCTGAGTAGCTGTTGCCCTGTTCAACACACTTCAATTTCTTCATGAGGATTATCCTCTTTTTTCAAAAATTAGAAAGAACTCTAGAAGAATAGAAAATGAAATGATCTGGTCAAGAATAGTAAAAGAAAAATTTGTTCAGGAAAGGAAAGAAGTAGATACATATTATTTTTACTTTTTTTATTTTTTTTTATACATAGAGCTGGGGTACAGGCCAGAGGTGTGGAGTGGTGAGAGGCTTCACCAGAGACAGAGTGGGGAGCAGAACAGGCAGATCAGAAATACACTGCTGAGGGGAGCCGCGGGCAAGGCAGGAGAGGTCTGACGCACCATGTAGGAATCTCCCCAGCTGGGCGTCAAACTCGCATTGCTGCTGCCAACATCTCCACAGCGCAGCGCTCAACCGCTGCGCCACCAGGGAGGCCCCAGAACCATATTATTGCTTAAAATCCTGCCATTAATCTAATGAACCCCATATGCTGGAAAGTTCAATAGTACTATTGATCTTCATTGAAGGCAATTTCCTAATATAGTTAAAAGGTGATAGTGTTAATTAAATCCTAGAGAGCCCAACATATATGACTAATTATTGAATAATGGACATCATGTGATAATGTCCATATTTCTAGGTTGATATCTAACAGTTCATATACTTTGTCCCTGGGATGTTTAAATGTATTTTGTCACTGAATGTTTTTCTACTTATTTCACATGATGATAAATAATATCCTGAGTGAACAAAATGTTCTTTAACCATCATATCCCCAAAGCACTTACCACAAAGCATTCTGTGTGGCAGCTTCTCAATATCTTTGCTAAGTGAATGATATGCTTGCAAACTGGCAGACTTTAAATAAATGTGTGTTGAATTGCACCACAACTCTGCAAGGTTCTAGAGTCTATGGAAACCAGATTATCACTGCCCTACTTCCTTGACTGTGATATTGGCAGTGTGAAATGAAATATGTCTTTATTATTAAAATCACGGTGAGCACTTTATTCCAGTTTTACTAGTAATATTCATGGTTAAAATAAATAATTGCTAATAGTCTCTGGAGTTTTATCTTAATCAAGGCACTTTCATTATTTTGACATGGTTTAATGGCTTCGAATATTTTATTTTATGCTATGCCACTTAGCATGAGAAAAAGTAGTTCCAGGAGATTGTCTCTTTCAAACTTAACTCTTTGTTCAATGAGAAATTTATTTACCTACTTCAAGGTCAATGACATTTTTTACCACATTGCCTCCCTCTGGGAGACTTGTCTTTAATTGTGATAACAAATCATATAAGAAAAAGATTTCCCTTTAGTGTATCAGAATGCATTTATGGTAATAGATTTTTTTACCTAGTTCATAGTGGAATTTTGGACATAATCATAAGAAAAAGCATATCATTTCTTATATGCATTGATTTATCTTTGCTATAATAGAAACCAGTATCCAGTGTATCTATCTATCTATCTATCTATCTATCTATCTATCTATCATCTATCTATATATTTTTAGTTTAAAGTTAATAGTGTTAATAAAGTCCTAGAGAACTGAACATGTATGATTAGGTATTGAATAATAGGCATTATGTGATAATGTCTGTATTTCTAGTTTGACATCAAACAGTTCATATATTTTGTTCTTATGATATTTAAATGTATTTTGTATATAGATAGATCTATATAGATAGATCTGTAGATAGATATATTTTGTTTTTGTGATGTTTAAGTATATAGATAGATCGATCTGTAGATAGATAGATAAAAAGATAGATATATAGATAGAACCAACTCAAAAAATTCCAAATATGAGAACTTTGAGGCCATTCCACAAAGAAAACTAGAAGCATTTTAAGATCTCCATATACCTCCAGAGAAGAAAATAGAGTTACTGGATCAAGTTAAACAATATTACACTTCATGACAAAATTAATAACTTAATAGAGCGAAGGCATTAATTATTAAATGTTTTTACATATAGAAGTTTTGAGTTAAGCTATCCATTGGTATTCTTCCAGTCTAAGTTCCTCATTTTAGTTGATGGTAAAAATATTGCTGATACAGAAATACTTGGCCATGAATTCAGCCCCACACAATCAGTGCTGATCATCACAGCAGGAACAAAGTACAGAGTTGCAGTCTGTTCTGAAGGCATAAATGCTTTGGTGGCTTTGGCTTTCACTGGCAGGAGAAAGGCAATTTAGGAATAGTATATTATATATTACAGAGTACATGTTAGATATATACACACACATACACACATATAAAACATATATATATTAGCACTCACACTCTGTGTCTGGTGGTTCTAGGCAGGAAGGTGGTACAGTGATGGGGTGATGGGGAAGCCGTTGTTTTGAGCCAAAGAAAGAAAAAAAATACAGAACAAACTATAGTGACAGGAGAACAGAGAGACAGAAGATGACTATCATGAAAGACCAGATAATCCTTTTTGTTGAGTGTCTGCAGGTGAGTGAAAGAGATTCTTACTTCTAGGGGATTTCTTGTATGTTCGACCATGTGAAAAACATTAATATATTTAAATCTAGATTGAATTTAGTGACAAACCATTTCACTTCTAAGATTAAAATTCCTCTACTTTTAACAGAAACAAACAAGTTATTATTTAAAGATCTAAATCTGACTTTCTATCTAAATGTCAGCTTATGTCCAATGATATCATTGTTTTTGAAGGAATTTTTGCCTGGTGTGTGATACCTTGGGTATCAGACTTTGGACTGAAATTGTACATTGTGAGTCACCTGATAAAGGGACAACCTATCATGTACTCTGGAGATAGACTGAAAGGTCCAACTAAGAGCAAATTTTCCGCCATCCAACTATCCCACCACTAGGCATACATCCCCAAGGAACTGCTCACATGCATCCATAAAGAAATGTGTAGAAGTCCCAGAATTGTGTATAATAGGGAGGAGTGTCTAGATTTCAGAAAATGGTGATGAGTGAGGAGAAACACAAAACAAAACAGAGAGTGAGATCTATAGTAAACTATAAACCAAGCACACAAACATACACACACGCGCACACACACACACACACACACACACGCATACACACACTCTACTTATTTCACAAATTCAGAAGGCCTTCCTGGTAGCCTAGGAGTTAAGTCTCAGCACTATCACCACAAAGGCCTAAGTTTGTTTTGAAACACAAACACATAATGTGTTTGTGCTAACACATAATGGCAGAGCAGACCTCTCCTGTCTCTTCCTCTTCTCCCCTCAGCAGTGTATTTCAGTGATCTACCTGTTCTGCTCTCCACTCTGTCTCTGTTGAATCCTCTCACCCCCTGCACCTCTGGCCTACACCTCAGTTCTTCTATGCAAAACAAAACTTAAGGGCCTCCCTGATGGCGCAGTGGTTAAGCGCTGTGCTGTGGAGCTGTTGGCATCGTGAGTTCGACGCCTGGCCCGGAAGATTCCCACATGGCTCGGCAGACCTCTCCTGCCTCCCCCGCTGCTCCCCTCAGCAGCGTATTTCTGTTGATCTGCCTGTTCTCCTCCCCACTCTGTCTCTGGTGAACCCTCTCAGAAACCCATGCCTCTGGCCTGTACCCCAGATTGTATGCATAAGTAAATAAATCTTTAAAACAAACAAATGAACTAAACTTAAAAAATCAATGACATGTTGCATGAGAAAATGGTGTTTATCTGCAGTGATTTGACAAATAATGATTGTTTCCAACTTCCACATTTGAAGTCAAAAGAAAGAAGGAAATGGAGAAAGAAAAATAGAGGATAGAAGGAAGATAGAAAAGGAAAGATGAAACTTTTGTAATAACACAGTAATGGATTCTGTCTGTAGAAGTTTAGTTTATTACGGCTAATAAGAAGGTCAAACTATCCATAGTCTTTGTACCCTTTCTCTTGCCTGCCTAAATCCTTTGGATAAGATAAACTATAAATAATCCTCTTTGATTCATTATTGAGGGGGAAAGGGAAGCTTGCAAGGAAGACACCTGATCATAATCTTGAGTCTTCAGGAGAAACTGTTTTGTCAGTTGCTGATATGCTAATATTGTAGATGTGAGATTACATTTTTCAATTCACTGAAACCTTGGTTTAATGTTTGCCATTTATTACATTCAGAGAGTAAGTATACCTGTTAGAGAATAAAATAACTATAAAATAGACCTCAGTTTATTTTTAAAAAATTAAAACACAACTATATTTGTAAGCTCTGATGACACAAAATGAACAACATTTTAGTAAATTATTGTGGAAATTTAAGTAGAAAATGAGATAAAGGCTACAGTGCCCCAGGCTCATCTTCCTTCAGGGCAAAGAAGTGTCTCACCTCCTGCTGCTGTCCCTCTCTGAGCCTTTCCTTGTATACTGGTCTGCCTCTCCCAGGAGGGAGAAGCCCCCTCTTTGGAGCAGCCTGCATTCAAATGCCTGCTCTGGCCAGGTCCCCATGCCTTAAGGAAGATCAATTCTAAGGGATCTTTCCTGCAGAAAACTTGGAGTTGGATCTGCAGAGACCTTTGTTGAGCCCTTACACCCCAGCATCTTCCTCTTTTGCTCCTGCCCAAACTCTCCCTCCCCTGCCTACTCCTGAGACCTGCTCCTTTACCACTCTTATACTTATGTCTACTTTGGAGTCTGTTTCCAGGGGGAATGCAAACAAAGACAATAGTAACAGGGCTTCCCAGTGCAGTGAAGAAATACTTGGGATGAGCTGATGTCCTGTTGTCAACAATGCTACACTAAGTCCAGTCTGTAAAATAATTACTGTGATCATAACAATGATACCTCTTTCAAGGAGTATGGACTCTTTGCCTGATGTACATTGAAACCGACTAGTATTATGACAGTGGGGTTTGAAAAAAGACAGGGTTTTCTTTCTCCCCTCAGGTGTATTCCCCATAATATTCCCACTACCAGTTCACCTGTGCACCATCACCATAGTCCCTTGTGCTCTTCCCTCCCCTGTTTGGATCCCTCTCCCTCACACTCCCCTGCAGAATGTCTCTGATTTATAGTACATTGTACAAAAATAATGATATAAAATATATATAAATTAAATATTAAAAAATAAATAACTTTATTGCAAGTCAACTGGCAAGCAGGCAAGAGGAAAATGAAGGATGTGGCTTTGGGCAATATTTGAGAAGTTAAGGAAAAATTATTTTAAAAAATGAAAGATGATAGCGTTTGATTGGTTGTTTTTTGTTTTATAGTGCTTTGTAACTGTAACTGGGTCCAGAAAAGCAACAAAATTGAGCACCCCTTGCTTGTGAATGTTGTCCATTTAACCAGAAAATGGACATTTTAGTTTTGTTTCTTTTTTTTTTAAGTTTTTTTTTTTTTTAAGATTTTATCTATTTATACATACAGCTGGGGTACAGGCCAGAGGTGTGGAGTGATGAGAGGCTTCACCAGAGACAGAGCGGGGAGCAGAACAGGCAGATCAGAAATACACTGCTGAGGGGAGCAGCGGGCAAGGCAGGAGAGGTCTGCCACACCATGTGGGATTCTCCCCGGCTGGGCGTCGAACTCGCATCGCCGCTGCCGACAGCTCCACAGCGCAGTGCCCAACCGCTGCGCCACCAGGGAGGCCCTAGTTTTGTTTCTTATGGCTATTTTTTGATCCAGGTAGTGAGAGCTCACCTTAAGGACAGTGAATATTATTCTGTGCTTGTAAAACATAACTGTCAACTTATGAAAAATCTGTTCTTTTCATCCATTTTAGCTGTTCTTGCCAGATAAGCAGAAACAAGATTACCAGGACCACCACTGTTTCTCTACTAATAGTAGAGACCTACTTTGTCTCCAGTGCCCTATTAACAATGAACAATGGCATTACATAGACTGGGAGGGCATATTCTTTGGCCTGGGAATGATTAAAATTTATTGGCGGGGCCTTCCTAGTGGTGTAGGGGTTAAATCCTGCACTGTAACACTATCATTGCTGTGGCCTGAGTTCGATCCCTGGCCAGGGAACTAGCCCACATGGTGTAGCAGACCTCGCCTATCTTGCCCACTGCTCCTCTTATCGGTGTCTTTCAATATATCTACTGTTCTGCTCCCCACTGTGTCTCTGGTGAATCCTCTCATCCCCCCACCCCCACAACTCTGGCCGACACTCCAGTTCTTCTATGCATAAATAAATAAATAAATCTTTAAAAATAATAAAACAAAATTTACTGTTTTTTTAAATTGTTATTTATATTTTTTACATAGTGTATTCCCTTTGGGTAACCCACCACCGATTCACCCATGACCCATCACCATCATCCCTTGTGCCTTTTTCTTCCCCATTTTGAGCCCTTATCCTCCCCCTCCTTTGCTGGGTGTATCTCTCTTGTTTGGTTCCGCTATATTCCTGTTATAAGTGAAACCATTCAATATTTTTCTCTTTCCTTCTGGCTTATTTTGCTGAGCATGTTTCCTTCTAGCTCCATCCAGGTTGCAGCAAATTGCATGTGTTTATCACTTTTGAATGCTGAATTGTATTCCATTGTGTATATGTACCACACATTCTTGATCCAATCTATTTTTGGGCACCTGGGTTGTTTCCATACCTTAGCTATTGTAAACAGTGCTAAGATAAATATGCGGGTGCATGTATCCTTTTGGATTAGCGTTTTGTGTCCTTTAAAGATACTTCTCCAAAGAAGAAAAGCAAATGGTCAACAGATATATGAAAAAATGTTCAACATCAGTTATAATCAAGGAAATGCAAATCAAAACCACAATGAGATGCCACCTCATGCCAGTGAGAATGGCACACATCAAAAAACAGGCAACAGCAAATGCTGGCGAGGATGTGGAGAAAAAGGAACTCTTCTACACTGCTGGTGGAAATGCAAATTGGTCCATCCACTATGGAAAGCTCTATGGCGATTCCTCAAACTGCTAAAAATGGAGCTTCCATACAACGTGGCAATACCACTTTTGGGAACTTACTGTCATTTTTATGTCATATTTTATTGACATATTTATGATTAAAATTTATTGACACATATTTAACCCCAATTTTCCTTTTATCTTTCTGTATATGGTTTTGATATGACAGTCTTTATTAGCCATCAAATGTTGAGATGGTTCCTGGAATACACTGGTAGGTTTAAAGCTATCTTTTAAAGACTGAAATCAGTAGAGAATATAATTTAAAAAATACTGATATTACTTTGTATAGATAATCCAGCATTCATTTATTTTTCCAGTCACGATACACTTTCAAATTACTTTATATTCAGTAACTGTCCATCAGTTTAGGTTGCTAAGACACAGTTAAAGTCTTCCAGAGGATCAAGTAAATATAAAGGATAAATAATTCAGAGGTGATCAAGGTTGAAATATTTGTATCTTGTGCTTGAATTTGTTGGATTCCAGAAGAGAATTTCAGTGTATTTTAAAAGACTGCTCATGAGGATTTGTTAATGAAAGCACCTGTCCAGGAGATAAAAAGTCAGGAGACTTTCAGGGCCTTATAATCCAGTTGAAGGAAAAAGATCTCACTTAGCAAACCTGGAATACAGTTAAGAAGCATTATGAGATAATTGACATTACAGCTCTATATTGAAAACATTAACTTTTTTCAAAGATAAAACATGATGCCAAAAAAATATTTAAATTATAGACTAACAGTAGATTAGAGACTAAGTCAGTGAATTCCAGAAACCCCCAGAAAAGAATGTGGGGATTGGACTGGTTTTACTACAGAAACTACAAGTGAGGAAGAGGGTGATGGAACTGGCTGAGAGGACTGGTCATTAGTTTTGAAAGGAAACAAGGGAATTAGAAGGAAAGAGAGGCCAGGGAGGAATCTCTGAAATGCAGGTATTCTTTGCCCTGAAAGGGCTTCTTTGCCCTGTGTAAGCCAGGGTAACAAAGGACACAAGCCTTTCAGGAATAAAGACTTTGGCAACCCCACAAAGCAAGAGAAATAACAACCAACTGAATTTCTTATGAAAGCAGAATGAACATGGAATAGGTAGAAAAAAATATCAACTTTATAAATACTATGACCACATGTCCAGGTTCAGAAACTAGGACTAGTGCATTTCTTCCTTCCTGTGATGTGGATATATTTGAATATACATTAACCAATCTTCCCCCTTTTACATTTTTTTATTTAATGTGCTATGTATTAATAGTGGATAATCTCATATTGCAGCATTTAGGATACTGAATGTGAACAGCAGTATGAGCAATAAACATTAACCTGTGATGGATAAAGTGCGGGTTTAGGTCTTACCTTGTTGGGGGAAGGATTAGCATATTTGTGGCTACATGACTGATAGTTGAATCATGTCAGGTGAATACATGATTTGCTAATGTATTTATTTGGAAGATGTATATGAGTAAAGGAGGTGTGCCAATGTTCTGTAGTAGAATATGCCACTCCAGAATATGACACTCAGGCATGAAGATTGTTTTGAACTGAATGCAATTGAGAAGAATAATATGTATAAGCATATATATGTATATACACACTCCTATGTATATATATATGCTTATATATTATATACATATATTTGTGTGTGTGTGTGTGTGTGTGTGTGTGTGTGTGTAAAACAAAACTCTGCTCTCCTCCTGTTTACCTAAAAGCAGGATATACATTTGTAAGGGTATCTATCTTCCTCCTCGCTCCTTAATCACTGAAGATTATGCTAGATTCGAATCAACCTGGAGATGGCACAAGAGGAATCTCTATAAGAAACTTTGCTAACCCTAATACCAAAAAAGACCATATTTTCCTTCTCACAATTTGCTGCCACTCACACCTCAAAGTCCTTTATTTTGTCACTTCTCTACAAAATGTATTGTTCTTTTGTTAAGATGCTATACAAATCCAAATTCTAAATGTTCCCTTTAATTACTCATCACTGATAATCCCATGTATATATGTAACCTATTTGTTAATAAATGTCTATTTGTTTTTCTCTTATTTATCTGTCCTTTGTCAGTTCTAGCCAAAGAACATTTGATTGGGAGATGACAGATTACACCACATTGACAAGGAGTAGACTGTGTGAGATTTTCCTGGATCATCTTGCCTCCAACTGGTTCAGTAGTAAATTCATTTACTGTTTACAATATGGCCACGCAAGAGTTCCAAATCACAGTTAATGGTTTCTAAAGTGTAATTTTATTTTCAGTAACTCTGCTGTGACAGAGGTTAGGACATTTTCACAAGGCATCCTTGGGATGACAGACACTGATAAGCAACACACAACAGTAGTTCCACTCTAAACAGCCCTCACTAGAACACCTGGCACACTTGCTCACGTGTGCACAGATCTACATGGAAATGAGCTGAATTTTTAGACCTGCACTTGTGTGCTGTAATTTGTTTTCCTTTTCTAATATATTAGGAAATGACACATACTTTAGTGTGCAAAAAAGCAATGCTTGTGGCAGTAACACATGATGTCTATTACATAGTAAAGTGGATACCAGTATGGCAGAAGTGGCTGTCAATTTACATAGTAGCTAATGAAGAGTGAATAAGGAAACTCTGTTGAAATTATTATACAAGAACTCCATAATATATTATATAGGAGGTTTTCAATTTGTGATTCCTAAGTTCTGAAATATCAAATGCTTTTCTATTCAATGTAATAATTCTGGTTTCCTATTAAAAACTGATAGATTAAGAGCATGGGAAATTTGTTATTGAAAGGAAACCCCAAAGAAGAGTAAGTGAAAGGATGTAGAAATTGAGAACTTATGTAGAACACTCATTAATAGTAATTAACTATTAATATATTTTCATATTTTGATGGTAATATAAAATCCAGTTACTTACAGAATTGGTTCAGCCTATTTCATACCAGATGCCTTTTTATTTACTTTTTTTTAATTTTTCTTTTTTTTTAATTTATATATATTTTACATAATTGTTCATTTTTGTACAGTGTTTTCTCTTTCTTTTCCCAGGTGAAATCTCCCTAGAATTTCTACCACCAGTTCACCCATGCACCATCACCATAGTCCTTTGTGCTCTTCCCATCCTCATTTTGGTTCCTCTCCCTTCCCCTCCCATGCAGAATGCCTCTGGTTTATATTTGTCGTTTATTTTTGTTTTGCTTTGTTGTGATTGATTGGTATTGTTTTTTTCCTTGATCCCTTACTTGTTTTGCCTATATTCCTCCTATAAGTGAAACCATCCGATATTTTTTCTTCTTCTTCTGACTTATTTCACTGAGCATAATCCCTTCTAGTTCCATCCATGTTGCTGCCAATGACATTAGTTTGTCTTTTTTCTTTGGAGAAGTGCCTTTTGAGATCTTCTGCCCATTTTTTGACTGGGTTATTGGCTTTGTTTTTGTTGAGTTGTGTGAGTTCCTTGTAAATTTTTGTTAACAGTCCTTTATCAGATGTATTATGTGCAAAAATCTTTCCCAGTTGGTAGGGTGTCTGTTAGTTTTGGTTAATGTCTCTTTTGCTGTACAGAAGCTTTTTATTTTGATGTAATCCCATCTGTTTATCTTGTCTTTCACTTCCTTCGCTTTGAGGGATGTGTCTTTCAAGATTTTGCTGAGATGTATGTCGTGTAGAGTTTTGCCTATATTTTCTTCTCCAAGAAAAGCAAATGGCCAACAGATACATGAAAAAATGCTCAACATCACTTATAATCAAGGAAATGCAAATCAAAACCACTATGAGATAACACCTCACACCTGAGAGGATGGCACACATTAAAAATACAGGCAACAACAAATGCTGGAAAGGATGTGGAGAAAAAGGAACTCTTCTATACTGCTGGTGGGAATCTGAACTGGTCCAACCACTATGGAAAGCTGTATGGCAATTCCTCAAACTGCTAAACATGGAGCTCCCATACGACCCAGCAATACCACTTTTGGGAATTTACCCAAAGGACACAAAAATCCGAAAGGATACATGCACCCGTATGTTCATTGCAGCACTGTTCACAATAGCAAAGGTATGGAAGCAACCCAGATGGCCAAAAATAGATGATTGGATCCAGAAGATGTGGTACATATACACAATGGAATACAATTCAGCATTCAAAGAAGATAAATACATGCAATTTGCAGCGACATGGATGGAATTAGAGGGAATCATACTCAGTGAAATAAGCCAGAAAGAAAAAGAAAAATATCGAATGGTTTCACTTATAACAGGACTGTAGGGAGGCCGGGTGGGAGAGAGACACTCAGGGGTGGGGGGTGGGGATGGGGGGAGGGGAGGATAAGGGCACAAA